>PVKN010023082.1:0-14930 GCA_004027915.1 Capromys pilorides | reverse complement strand
CTATGTATGACTGTTGATGTCAAATGTTCTCTGTAAAAGTTTAACTACTGTCTATTAATATTCCATAGGAATTTAACTGTTAAAATATCCATGACTGATAAGAAATAACAGTCCCCTGGTCACTTTATATCAAGGTGATTGATACTCAGATAAAATTCTGATAATCAAATACTAATATAGCTTTTTTTCCTTGCTGGTAATGTGCCTGCAAGCATGGTGAACATTCTGAAAACCGGGCAAACTTTCTGTAAGAAGTGTGGCAAGCATCAACCCCACAAAGTGATTCAGTACAAGAAAGGCAAGGATCCCCTGTGTGCCTAGGGAAAGCAGTGTTCTAACAGGAAACAGAGTGGCCGTGGTGAACAGACTAAGCTAATTTTCCAGAAGAAGGCCAAAACCACAAAGAAGATTGTCCTGAAGCTTGAGTACGTTGAGCTCAGTTGCAGATCTAACAGAATGCTGGCTATTAAGAGATGCAAGAAAAGAAAGGGCCAAGTGATCCAGTTTTAACTGTTTGTGTTTTGTTTTATTGTCAAGACAATAAAATCTTTCTGTGTTCACTTTTAAAAAAAAGTACTAATATAGACAAAGTTTCTCCTAAAGAAATTATTGTTAATTCCTATTTTATATTCTGATGTTCATGCCAAGCTAAACAGACAAATCTCAGCTCTCAAACTCCACAGGGAAACTTACTTAACTTGACTTTCCATGTCTTCAATATAGAGACCAAAATCAACTATACACGAGTTCCAACTTTTGGCTATGACTCAGAACTCCCATCAAAGTAGGACCTTAACAAGGTAATGCTGAGCCTAAACAATGCTGCCCCTTGAGCTCTCCCTGACAAATGCAGCAAAGGACACTGGGCATGAGCCTGCCCCAACCTACAGCCACCACTGGGACCTGGTTACATCTATAAGCTTGAGGGTCACTGGAAGTGTGACTGCTCTGTCCACTAGAGAGCGGGTGTGTCATCCAATTCTCTGCCTTCACAGGAAAGCTCAATACAGCCAGATCCATCAATACCTGAGCTGCTCGATCTTGCCACTGAATAGGAACAACAGAGCTTGGAGTCCACGGCCCATACCAAAGTATCTTTGGCAGAGTTGCAAGTCTCGCTGGACATCTCAGGTAAAAAATAACTGTTTTCTTGCTGATACAGACTCCACATATACTGTTCTCCTTGAGTTCTAAAGTTGCTATACTAGATCGACAGTCTCTATAGGGGGTGTTGAAGGTCAACCTATGTGACACCTTCAGACAGGCCCATTCCCTGCTGACTCCAGACACTGTTCTTGACCATAATTTCCTTATAAATCCAACCTACTGACTGCCTCACATGCGGAGAGATCTCATTCAAAAGCTACAAGTCTCTCTCACCTGTCTCCCCACAGTGCTCGTCCTATAAACCTAACCCCAATGCACAACCAGCTTCTCTCTCCCCCTTTGCTTGTTGAACACATACTCTCAAGCCCGTCATTCACCGCCTCCTTACTCCTCCACTTCAACATGGGCATGGCAAAATGACACATTCAGATCATAGTCTCCCTTCTTGCTTCAGCCCAGACCACCAACCTCACCAAGTGGTGGTTGTAATATCCATTGCAAGGCCTGATATCATAGCTATCCTGGATGTACCCAACAGTACACACACACCTGTCCTCTTCTCAAAGGCCTTTAGGTATTGACCTTCCCCTTTTATAACTCGCCTCTTCCCACAACCTCCCATGCTCCCTTGCACCTAACTCACTTCATTCAACACACCTCCAGACAAGCAATACAAAACAGACACACAGCTGTTTCTGTGTGGCCCCTTGGTATATGGAACTCCATCTTCCCTTGTTTCACTCCCTTTCTAGGGACCCTTGAGGGGCTTGCTATTATGTTCATGATAACCCCCAGTTTCGTTTCCCTTATCCACTGTACTGTCATCGGATTAACAACTCAAAATTTTAACCAAATGCTTCTCTCAGATTGCTGCTTCCAGGCATCACTCCAACGAGACCTCTTTACCAATGACAACTCCTCACCCTGATCGCCAGACTCTTGGCCCACAGCACCCCCAGGCAGCAGGAAGCAGATAGATGATTTCTTTGCCCATTTTGCATCGAAGAGTCTGGAATGATAGGTCGGGACTCAAAGCTTCCTAGGGACCCTGCCCCAGACACTCTACTCTCTCCCCCTCGGCCCCACGCAGAGCCAAGTCCAAAACAACAGAACAATTCCACCTGACTTTGACCTGGGCAAACCACCACAGAAACTCTCCTCTGTTAATATTGAAGGTCCCCCACAGATCACGTAGCCCTGCCAAGATGAGCTCTCCCTCAGCTGTTCCAACTCACAAACACCCACCACCACCCCCACCACCACCACCACAGAACACCTTAAAATCTCCATTTCTTGCTTTGTTTGCTGCTGTCTTGGTCCACTAGATAGCCAGCCTGCTCGCTGCCCCCAGTACATCTTCCATTCGTGTCAGAATGCCTGTGCTCGTTGATTGTGGAGTTTGTACCTAACCACCCTGGCTCTTCTCCTCATTCTCATGAGGAAAATGGGCTCATGTCACTAACACTCAAGTCAGATGAGGTCTCATCTCTGTTCAAAACTGCAGCAGCTCCCTTTGCACTCAGAGCAAAGGCTGCATGTTTTGTAAGCTCCCACACCTTCAAGACTTGCCCCTGCTGGCTGTCTGCATTCACCGCTGCAGCCACACTGGTTCAGGGCCCATCACTGGATACCGGAAGCTGCTCCCACTCTGACACATGCACTGTTGTTCCCCGTGATAGAATAACCTTCCTTCAGATCCCCTTGGGCCACCCTCTCTCCTTCAGAAATACAGGAGACCATATCCATGCCCAGGGGCTGTCACAGCGAGCAGCCACCAGCAGGCCGGTGCAGAGCAGCAGAGCTCTCTTCATGCACAGTGCTGGGGCTGTAGGCTGCAGGCCTCGTTCTGCTCTGCAGGCTCTGGACAGTGCTGCTCCCTGCCTCTCCCCAGCCTCTCAGCTCCCAGTCCCGGCAATTCCCCCAGGCACACCTCCTTACCCCTCCCATAGCTGTTTTCTGGTGTGCCCCTCTGCCTGTCTTCTGTGGCAGCCTGTGAACACGGGATGCCACTGTGGCTCCACTTGCAAAGGTTTTGCGCTGCTTGATTACCTGGTGACCTCCTGGAGTGAAAGGTTGTGCAAAACAGACCACAGACTACAGGTTCATGGTGCAAGATGTCAGCATGGGCTGCAGACACCCGGAGCTGCTTTTGTCACCCTGGGCTAGCCTTAGAGATTGCACGACGAGACTCCCTGTTGCTTTCTCTGTGCAGAGAAGGAAAGGCCAACAGGGAAACAGAGCAACTTCAGCATTGAGGTTTTCAGGGCAGTAGCAAGGCTGGGAGCCCTCAGAGCTTGGAAGCAAAGTGACACAGATGCCAGTACTGCTGACTCTCTGAATGTGTTACTTCAGCCTGGGCTCCCCAGGGCTTTCACTAGTAACCACCTATTTATGGCATGTGTTACCGCTCAAGGCATGGCGGAGAGGGCGCTCAGAGAGCACTAAGCCTCAGCTCAGAGGCTGCATAACCCACACAGGTAGCAGCGAGAGACGTAGCTCGTGCTGGCCTGCGCCACGCCCCGCAGGCCTGCAGCCCTCTGCATTTTATCCCTCTGCCATGGCAGAGGGAAGACATCTTCCCCAAGCCCAGAACTTGCAGCTGCATTGGGATTTGACCCAGGTACCCTAGAGTCTGGGCCATTTACCTAATGCCTCATGTACTCTTGAAAGATGTCACAGGGCCAGGGGCACAGCTCAGGAGTACAGGTGACTGCCCGGCGAACTCAAGGTCCTGAATTTGATGCCTGGCCACAAAAAAGAGAAGAGTTCAGTCTAGAGAAGAAGAGGGAAGGCTTTCTCCAAGAAACACAAGCACAAACATTTCTCAGTGCAGGAAGAGGACCGACAAATGTGTGGTGCGGGCAGAGCCACTATCAACCTTAAGGTTTCCAGACTGGAATGGATCCACATTTTGCAGTGCCTTTCTGAGAAGGTTACTGACAGAAAACCAACACTCAGGGACTCGGCATTCCCACTGTCATTTCTGAGCTCACGTCTCCTCAGCTGGACACATTCGGGCATCACAGCTGGCTGGCACCTGCACTGTGCATGGCTGTGTGGTGGTCTGGCAATGGCAGGATGGCCAGAGTTGGCCCATCTGTGGGGCACTCTCGTGTTCCCTTGTTTTCTATCACGGGGCAGCAGGGGTGACCGTGTCACATACTCTCTGTGTCCTGTGAGCAGGCTCGGTCTTCTCCTCAGGCTGGGCTTGCCCAGGCTTATCCGAATCATGGCACCATTCAGGAAAACAAGCGTGGCCAAGCCCTGCATGCAGCCTTTTGAAGAAGGCCCTGGGTTCATGCACTCAGTTCTTCCTACAATTCTGGTCGCAAACCAAACCAGCTAAGCATCAAATCAAATCCAAGGGTCAGGCTCAGTGGTGATCTGATGGAGCATCTGGCTCGGCTCTTGCTGAGTTGTGGCCGTGGGTGGCGGGACTGAGCTCCCCCAGTGTTTGACATCTAGCTGTATGGTTCATCACGTGAGAGGGTGACCCGCGTTCAGCTCTCATCCTGTAAGGTGCTGGGAGGTCTGACCTCGGTGCCCACGCATTGGGCGGCGCTCTGGCTGCTGCTGTGCTGCTCCTGTGTGTTTCCAAGTGGATTCTGAGTTTTCCATGGGCATCTATGCAGAACCAGCTTTGTGGAGGATGGAAAGGTAGCGGGCAAGGCCACATCCATGATGCACGGCCCTGGAGCCCGAATCCCCGGCTGCCTCTGGGTGGTGCTGTCACACCTGGAGGAGGATCCATTTCATTATTTGGGGTGAGTGAGATCTACAAGAAATGCTAGATGTTTTTTTCTAAATTTGTTTGGGAGGTTCTAATGTTTGGCTGAGATGAGGATCACAGCTAATGGACATTACAGTTCTGTGCATGAGTGCATGTGTGTGTGTGTGCATATGTGCAAGTGTGTGTCCATGTGTTTGCATATGTGCATGCACATGAGTGTGATTACACATGTGTGTGCACGTGTGTGCATGTGTGAATGTGTGCATGCATAGGTGTGTGTGTGCGCGCGCGCGTGTGTGCGTGTGCACAAGTGCACACGTGGCTGATCCTCACGGTCTAAGTGCTCCAGTTCCTGGTATCACATTTACACTTCAGGAAACAGGATGGAAGAACTGGAGACAAAGGAAGGACACCTTGAGGCGAGTTCCTGGAAATCTTTCCTCTTTCTTCTCCTCCTTACACACTCATGGGACTGAGTGAAACGTGGAGCTGTGTCCTTGTACAAGAAGGATGGCAGTTGTCACTTATGCAAGAGCTATTTGCCCAGGCAGAAATCAAGACCCTGATGCTAGCAGAGAGGTGGGGATGGGTCTTTGGAGATAACTGGCAGATGAAGGCCAGGCAGCTATGGAGTTTTCTCTTATTCATCTTTTCAGAGGGGAAAAATTAGGTAGTGCTCGTAGGTAAAATATACACTGCACAGTTAAATTTGAATTTTACGTGAACAATTCCAAGAGAACAATAACTATTTTGAAGATAACAATGCGCAGTATAGTAACTATTGTTATCCTCTTGGTATTTTCTTACAAAATTTTATTTCTTTTTCTCATAAAGTAAAACCATTAAAAAGAAAAAGTGTGCTCTAGATAATGCTTGAGACACCCATAGGCTGAAAATTATTCATTGCTCATGTGAAATTTAAATTTAACTCAGGTTCCTCACTTCTGCCTCATTTTAAACCTGACCACTCTGAGCTGGAGTCTTTCTCTCTCAGTGGCTGCTCAGTAGCAGGATCGCCAGAGCCCACGGCTGCGCCCATTCTCGCTGTCCTCAGGCAAGACTTGGCCACCTGAGGCAGGAGCCCCATGGATGCCCACGCTCCACCGCTCAGTCCTCCTGCTCAAATCGGGGTCGCCAGCCACTTGTACATGGGAAACCAGGGCTCTGAGCCCTGGGGTGATCCCAGCTTCTTCTTTCACCTGCTTCATGACCCAGGGCAAACTATCGGTTGAGATTTCCTCACCTGGGGGGCTGGCGAGATAGCTCGGTGGACTCAGCACCTGCTTAGGCAAGTGCAGGGACCACAGTTCACTTCCCTGCACCACATGCCGGCCCCACCCCCAGAGCAGGCTGAGCTAGCCACCGAGTCAGGGCCTAGTGCACTGTAATGCCAGCGCTGGCGAGGCTGAAAACAGGAGGAACACCGTGAGTCTGAGCTGCATAGTGAGACTCTTTAACAACAAAATACATTTTTTAAAAAAGAGAGAGAAAAAGAAATTTCCTCACCTGAAGCAATAGATGGAATCAGATGAAGGGTCAGGAGGTAGCTCAGTGGACTAAGCACCTGCTTAGGCAAGCACAGGAACCACGGTTCGGTCCCTGGCCCCACATGCAGTGCCGGCTCTAGGAGTGAGACCTGAGCCACTGTGTGGGTTGCCACAGGAAGCCAGATATCACTTCTCTTGTGAGCCTGGATCCTGACCATGTGTGTCCCAGGATTTGACCAGGGTGTCAGCGCACGAGTTCTGCAGCTTCTGCTCTTAATCCTCGGTCAGCACTGCACTGCCAGAGGCTCAGGGGCATACTAGTCTTGTGACGTCACTTGCTTCTGAGGTCACTGCTCTCCTCCTCCTTCCTCTTCTCCTCCTCCTCTTATTTAATTTCTGGTATTTTCTCTCCTCTTCTAGCCTTTCTGAAACTTCTTTTGCTTACTTTGTGGACTGATTCTCAGTATTTCTCATTTTACATAAGAATTCTTTTTAATAATGTGTACATATTTCACCACACACACACACAATTTTGCACAAATGAATAACCTAACTATATCCCTGCTCTTGCTCAGGGCAGGGTCTTTGGAAAACGAATCCCCGTCAGATATTACATGAATAGTCTCTGTTGAGTCGTCCCCCATTTCTCAGGTTCCGTATGACCCCACAGAGACACCCACAGCCATACACGCATGCAGAGTGTGTTGCCATTGTTTGGTTTACAAAAACAGACTCTTCCTAAGCAACCTTCCCCATATCTGACTTTTCTCCCTTGATGTCGGTTTGGAAACCTTCGCAACCCTCTAGCCGGCTCTCTGTCACTGAACGGGCTGCGCGAGGCTCAGTCTCTCCCTGCCCAGACGCTTCTCTGCCGACGGACGCCAACTTCGCTTCCACTCCATGGCTGCTCCTTAAATGTCCTAGCAGCCAGGTCCTGCACTGTGCTCTGGGGGACACGCCCTCAGCCAGAACCCTGGAAGAAAAGGAACACGTATCATTAACTGAGCAGATGTCACATAGACTGCTCTCCATGAGCACGAGAAGCTGTCGGCTTTCACCAGGCTCCATGAGCCCCGTGTTCTCAGGGTAGCAGGGACCGCGGTTCAATCCCTGGCTGAGCTGGCTACAGAAATAAATAAGTAAATAAATAAATACTTTTAACTGGACTGCAAAGTTTAAAAGTATGCTATTGATCTGAGTGCCGTGTGTGCACTGAGTGAGCCCCTATGCTGGGACTCACCTTATCATTATTCTGTTTTATCAAAGAACAGTAGTTCCTGGTTTTGATGAGCAGCAATTCTTAATTTTACTTTGCCTTCAGGTAAACACAAATGATCTTTTTTTCTCTATTTTTGTTTTCAAAGAGAGTTAAAAGTAGCAAAAATGGGCTGGGGAGATAGCTCCATGGCACAAGTGCCTGCCTGGCAAATGCAAGGTCAGGAGTTCAAATCCTAGTCCAGCAAAAAAAATAAAGAGAAAGAAAGAAGGAAAACAAATAGAAACGATACAGAATTTCACTAAGCAAAATGGGAAGAATGTTTAAAGCGGCACAAGTTGTCACCAGTTATCTTTTAAAGAAATTTGGGGTGCTTTCTGGGTCCTGCTTAAGAAACGTTTGCCTTCTGCAAGGCCAGGAAGTTCTTCTGCAATGTTTTCTTCCAGAACGTTCCTATTGGTGCTCTCCCTCAGCTTAACGTTCGGTGTAGCACAGCAAGCCATATGATACGCTACTTGTCATACGCATGGTGAGGGGCAGTTTTCTACGGCTGGGACAAGTACCCCGGCCAAGTAGCTCAGCAGAGGAAGGCTCTCCACAGAGGGGCGCTTTGGCCCCTGTGCTGCTGACCCATGGCTCTTGGGCCACGTGCATCCACTCGGGCCGTGGAGAGCAAGACTGCTGCCCTCAGGGCCTGGATACAACAGAGTGGCTGAGGAGCACGGCTGTGTCCCACACCTTCTCAGACCCCATCCTCGAGGGCCAGAGAATCCCCTGGGCCCAGGCCCTGAGCCTGGCCTTCTTCACAGGACAGCAGACCAAAGTCCATGAGCCAAGTGCAGGGCTGTGAGCCTGGCTTCCGGATGACGGACTGAGGGGCCACTCAGCTGCCACGTACTGGGACACCTTGCTGGTCCAGCATATAACGTGGAACCCAAAGCTCTTGCATAGCAAAGGCGATCCTCGTAAGAGCTGATGGATGCCCAGAGGAGTCATTCCTCACCCCAAAATATTCATATGGAAATGATCTGAATACAGTACAGTAATACAGTACACAACAATAAGGAAAACGCAAAGGATAAATAAGAATAAACCAATGCGCCTGCTCTTACCTTTGCAAACTTTCCTGGCTGGTGTGAGGGAGGCGGGCGAGGGGAGGGTTCCTGTGGGGGAGGCCGCACCGCCACCGCCTCGGCTACTCCTCCTTTGTTGCTGGGACAGATACCCAACACCCAACATGAAGGAAGGAAAGGTTTCCTTAGCTCGGAGTTGCTGGAGGTTCCAGTCCATATTCGGCTGGCCCAAGGCTGAGTGGCACAGGGCAGGGCATCCAGTTCATGGCGGCGGCACAGCAACAGACGGTGACAGAGAAGCAACAGAGAGGACAGTCAGATGGGACGACCAACCAGGGCGACAGGGAGCAACGAGAGAGTCTGGCTCTCTGGTGCGACGCTCAGGCTCTCCGCCTCAGGCTCTCCGCCTCAGACCACACCCATCATCCCAGCAGTACTCAGGCCCATAATCCCAGCGGATCAGGAGCTGGTCTCAAACTCTGGAAGGCCCTGCCCCAAGGCTGCACGAGGCTTCGGGGACACCAGACACAAACCCTGGCCACCACTAAGGAACCACACTGGCTCAGGGCACTCTTTTCCTTCTCACGCGAGGAAACGCTCCAATAGCGCTTGCTTCTGCTTCCTTCGAGGGCTTCGCCATTAAACAGATGGGTGGCTTGCGCTGCCACAGCCTTAATGGGGTGGGGCTTTTCTACACATCGTGCACTGTTCCCCGTTTTCCACGTCTCCCTAATCTCGTCTGAAGTGAGGCATTGCTCCTCTCCCTCCTCCTCCTCTTAGTCCCCCTCCCCTCATCCCTCTCCCCTCCCCCCCATGCTTCTTCCTCCCCCTCCTGCCCCTCCTTCTCCCCTTCCTTCTCCTCCCCTCCTCTCCCTTCCACTTCCTCCTCCCTCCTGCCCCTCCCCCCTCCCCCTCCTCTCTCTCCCCTTCTTCCTTCCCCCCTTTTCTCATTCTTCTTTGTGGATGACACATCCTCCTCCTCCGTAGCCTCTTGCCATGGAGACAATCACAGCTCAGGGGAGCTGGGGAAAGAGAACCGCTGCCCCAGTCGTGACGTCACACTCTGCACCACATTCCACCCCTGTTGCAAGACCCCTCATTGGTGAACTGAAACTTTTGGGGGACGCTTTGCCCCTCTTGCAGAGCCAGCAGGGAGCAAGTAGCTCGCAATCCCAGGACCGACTCTAGTTCGAAACCACCGAGAGCGGACCAGGCGCCCTCCAGGCCGAAGCTCCAGTGCGCGAGGCGGGGGCCGTGGCTCAGTGGGCGTCTCCCTCCTGCTCACCGGCTGCGCCTCGCGTTGGTCCAGGGAAGCACGCGCAGGTAAGTTTGCCAGTTAAAACCAGAACCTTCAAAATGCAAAAGTACTGCAGAGAAAGGAGGAAGCCGTGGCCCCCCCTGAGCGCCTCCAGGACCCACGCAGCATAGCCGGCCGTGTCGCGGTCACCCAGCCAGTGCTAACGCCTTCGTCCTCGCCGCCCCAACATCGGAAGGGGGGACTGTTGTGGGCGGGTGCTCCACGTCTGCTCTCTTTTGCGTCTTTCTCAGGTACTCTAGCTTATTTCCACTTTCATATAAGTTTTAGAATTGGCCTGCCTATTCTCACACACACACACACACACGCACGCACGCACACACACACACGCACACACACACACACACACCCCTTCTGGTATTTTGGTGGGCGTTGAATTAATCTGAAGCTCAGTTTGGCACCTCAGCAGTGTCTTCTGAGTTACGAATATACCGAAACACCACACTTGCAGAATTCAGTAGTTTTTGCCCCTGTTGTTTTAAAATTTTTGTTTTTAAATGTTTACTATGGAATAGAAAAACACAGTTTATTTTTCTGTATTGACTTTGTATGTATTAAATTAACTTATTTACTCTAATCATTTCTTTGAAGAATCTAATGCACGGCTGGCCAGGTAGCTCAGCGGATTAAAGCACCTACTTAGGCGGACACAGGGACCGGGGTTTGACCCCTGCTTGCTGTGCTGGCCCCACCCTTGGGGAGCATTGAGACAGGGATCGAGACGGGTTGTGGTGGCCTGTGCCTGTAATCCCAGTGCTTGGGAGGCTGAAAACGTGAGGACCCCTATGAGTTCAATTTGCATAGGAAGACCTTGTAGACCCTGTATTAAATATATTTTTTAAAAAGTCTATTATACAATTGAAGAGCTATAATGACAGTAATAATTTGACCTTGTTCTGAATGTCACATTTGCTATTGAAAGTATTTTTGAAGGTACGTTCAGTTATTGTCAGACTAAATTTTTTTTCCAATTCCTAGTCTATTCAGTCTTTCTTTATTTTTCAGAATGAATGAATGAATATTGAATTTTACCATATACTGCTTCTGGATCTTTTGAGATAACTGCAAAAGCCTTCTTTTTCTTTCACTTAGGGCTGAACGCAGGGCTTTCATGTGGAGCTGCATCCCCAGCCCTAGGTTCTTTCAGTCACCAGCTCCCGGGCGGGGCTCCCCAGACAGTTCTTGGCCTCAGCTCCTAGAGGCAGGGCCTGGCTCGAGGACTGACTTTGGGCCTTCAGTTATCTTTGCATTTCTGGAATAAATACCACTGCATGATCCGACTAGTATCGTTATTGTTATTTCATTTTTATTATTGCTATTTAGGATTTTTACTTTTGTGTTTGCAGGAAAGCCAGGCCTGCGGTTCCTTCCGCAGTGTTTCTGGCGATGCTTGCTCAGTGTGTTCCTGGCACAGGCAAACGGCCGCTGAACCAGACTTGCTAATATGTTGTTTGGGTCGCTGCTGCTATAATCATCAGGGATACTGGGCTGACTCTTGTTTCTTGTGGTGCTCTTGGCAGGTCTTAAGAAAAGGTTGTGTAGAGCTCACAACAGAAGCTAGAAAATACTTCTTTTCCTGGCCCCTGAGCAGTTATGAAAAGATTCACATTACTTATCCCAAGTGTCTGAATAAATCTACTAGTGAGGCCCATTAGTTATAGGTCTATTCATGTTTTCCATTTCTTCTTTTGGTAAATTGTGGTTTTGGGGAAATTTGTCTATTTCGCCCATCTAAAAATTATTGGCAGAAAACTGCACATGATACACTCATCCTTTAAATGTCAAAATTCTGTCTTAATGTGCTTTAATTCCTGACATTTGTCATTTACATTTTTGGTTTATCTGCCTTATTAAATTGTATCTGTTTCATCATGTTAAAGAACCATCTTGACTGTATCAAATTTCTCTGTTGCAGGTCTCTATCTTCTTTCTTTCTCTTGAAATAGGGTCTCACTATGTAGTTAAGCTGGTCTCGAACTCACTATGTTGTCACCCAGGCTGGTCTTGAACTCATGGTGATCCTCCTGCCTCAGCCTCCTGAGTACTGGGGTTACTGGAATATGCCACCACATCATTTCTGGTGTATGTCTGTTTCCTCTGTGGATTTTTTTTTTTCTGTTCTTATTTTTCTTTTCATCTAACTGTCTTTGAATTTTACTTGGTGGGGTTTTTCAAGTTTATGGAGCTTGAAGATTACATCGGTTTTGTACTTTCTTCCTTCTCCAGTGCACACAGAGACTGTGTTTTAGCTTCATCTCACAGATTTAGATGTCCAGCACTCGAGGTTTAGTGAGCAGCTAGCGCACTTCTAAACTCCATCGCGACTCCCCCGGGGCGTTCACGTTGCAGACCTCAGGCCCTGGAGTTCTCTGGTTCCCGCATTCTGGGTCTGCTCCTACCTACCAGTGTGCACACCCCAAGTCCTTCCCCCGCTCGGGAAGGCCCTGAGGCTTGGTTCATAGCCCACAGTACAAAGCCTGACGGGGCGCCCGAGCCTGGCCACAGGTGTTGGAATCTTTACTCCGGCAAGGCTGGCCATCGTAGCGCCCTCTTTTCCACAGTCTCGCTGTTTTCTTCTGACTTTTTGTGTCATCGACAGGTAGGTGTTCATCAAGATCCCCCACGCTTACCTCTCTCAATTGTTCACTTAAAGCGTACATACTTTAAAAGTATGCTAGTAAGGACCTCCCCTTCAGGACGGCTGTGTCTTCCTGGAGAGCATATTTTCCCTGCGTGGCCCACGTTTCTCTCCCCTAATAACCCTCTTCAAGTTTCCTTTCCATATTGGTTTCGCAGCCACTGTGCTGTCTTGTCCGTACTCACTGGGTATGGATGGAGACTTTCCCGCCAGCCCACTTTCAGCCCCACCTCTGTTTGACGTGAATCCCTGCGATCAGCGTAGCAGGGGGGCTTCTTTCCAGGTTGAAATCTTTCCGTTCCAACGCTATTGTCATTTCACCTGTGTCCTGGTACACTGGGGTTACATTTAGCAACGTCGTGCTGTTGGTCTGTGTTTCTCTCCGACTTTGCCCTACCACTGCTGCCGACCACTTTTGGGGGATTAACCACCGGTCTCTATTAGACCGTTCTGTCTGTTTTAATTCTGAGAGGCTTCAGGGTGGCCACTTCCGTGTCTTTCCTCCTTGCTTGTTGTTGCTACTGTGCCTTTCCCACAGCGTGTCTTAAGGGCTTGCTCTCTTGCTTTCACCCGTCAACATGGTTCACGAAAGTGACCCAGATGCACGGTCTCCTCAGCACTCTCCTCCCTTCCTCTCTGCTACGCACATCCAGGTAGTCTACAATTGGCCTGGGGCATCCTCCCTCATGGCGTGAGTTTGTATTTGCCCCTCAGTGTATCTTTCTGGTAATGTCTTTATTTTTGTTTTCAACTTTGAGGAGTACTGAAATAAAACCATTTTCTTTGGGAGTTTTGAAGAATTTGTAAGAACTTTTCTGGCTTGCATGGTATCTGTGGGTAAGTTCTTATTCTTGCTTCTCTAAAGTCTATTTCTTCTTTAGGTTTGAACTTTAAAAAGCTTTTTCTCTTGCATCAGTGTTGCTTGGCTTTGATGTTCTCAGCTATAGTTTTATTTTTATTTTCATTTGAATTTTCTGTTGTTCTTGAAAATGCGCCTGATGTATTTCACAAGAGCTGGACTCTGGTAGCCATTGCCTCTCCCAGCAGCAGTCCTTCCCCGTATTTCTCATCCCCCCACGCACTTGAGTTACACTTACGTCAGGCCTCTGGCCACGCTCATTGGTTTCTCCTGCTCCGCGTCCTGTCTCTTCCGCATTGCCTTTATCCTTCTGAGATCTGATGTCCATGTCTCCTATTGATGTTCCTCTGTATTTCCTCATGTTACACCTGCCTCTCAGTTCATCCAGTTGATTCTTAGTCCTGCATGTTGCTTAGTGCAGGTCTCAAATGTCCACTTGGCAGAGATTATTTGTGGCTAACACTTACACTGAGGTGTGAAGTATGGATCCAGTCACGTGGATTAGTGCTATCTCATGGTGGACTCTGTTGAGTGGTGAGTTTCGCTAAAGAGTGAGTGCTGGAGTGTGAGATGCTTCAGCTCTCTCTCTCTCTCTCTCTCTCTCTCTCTCTCTCTGTCTCCTTCCCTGCATCCCTCTCTCCTATCTCCTTTTCGTAAATTTTCCTATTATTCTAACCTTTGTTGCATCTCATATGTAGGAGTACAGAGTTCCTCCAGTTCAATTTCATAGACAGTAAATTCTTCCACTTAAACTGGGGGAGAGAGAGGCGCCTGGCTGTGTGAAGCTGATCAAGAATTTAGGGAGGTCTAAGCCTTCTTTGAAGTTGCGATGAATTCTGGTTCTGTGTCTACTCCTTTCCCTTCCTAGGCATGGTGACCTCAATATTTTAAAGTTCCTTGGGGGATTTGTGAATGCACACTAGCGTTTTTTTGCTAATTTTTATGCTGCTTCTATTTGGATTTCTTTTCTTCAGGACCGTGAGACTCACTCAGCTTTTTCAGTTTCTAAAGTTGGTTCTGCTTTGCAAAATTATGTTCTCATTTCTCATCTGATATCAGCCATGGTCTCTCTGCTTTCTCGGCTTGTACAATTTTAATTCTTTTACTATCACTATGCTAAGGTTCAAGAAGGCTATAGAGATAAACTATATTTAAACTGCAACCTGCTTTGAATTTGAGACTATATTTTTAATATCTGAAAACCATTATTTCATTCTTTTTGAAAACATGTTCTCAGCCCCCTCTGAACAGAACAGAACAGAGTCCTGTTTCCCGTATGGATGCTACCCTTCTATCTCATCTCTCACTCATTTGAAACGTCGGCTCTTAGGGTCTCGCGCTGCTCTCTGACCTCAAGTTCTTGCAGACGCTTGGATCTCACGGCTCCATCTGCTCGTCCCTAGCTGAGTCACTAGCTGAGGCAGCTGCAGTTATTTTTCTGTAAGCTGAGCATCTTAGGGGATTTTCTTCCTGGCTAGTTCCATGCGGGCTAGAGAGGTGCCCCC
>PVKN010023081.1:0-14930 GCA_004027915.1 Capromys pilorides | reverse complement strand
CTAGTCTTAGCAGTTACAGCTTTATTGCATTTTTAAGGAGATATGTTGATTGTTCTGACTTTCATAGTCAGGTAGCAATTCATAGTAAGACAGTTTCCATTCATAATTTCAAAATCTTGACCCAGCAGTATTTATTTGGTTTTTGTTTTACAGATTCAAATTAAAGATTATATAATTTTACTTTTCTCAAACATTCTCTTGAAACTTTAACATCAGTATTTCTAAGTATCAAACTTTTCTTTTTTTTTTGGTTGATTTTGGAGACAGAATCTTGCTATGTAGTTTAGGCTGGTCTTGAAGTTGCTGTGTAGCCCAGGATGGCCTCAAACTCTCAGCAATCCTCCTGCCTCAGCATCTAAGTACTGGGTTTACAAGTGTGCACCACGACACCTGGCATCAGTTTTAGTTTTAATCATGCCTATCTAAATATTTACTGAAAGTCTAGTAGATATAAGTGATCACAGTATTTGGTTTTGGAAAGTTTTTCTTGTTTTGTTTTGAGCTATAGTTTTGCCATATAGTTCAGACTGGCCTTAAACTCACTATGGTAGCCCAGGCTGGCCTGGAACTCAGCGGTCCCCCCATCTCAGCCTCCCAAGGGCTGAGTTTACAGGCATTTACCACCATCGCTGACATTATCAGTCATTTATTTTATCAGTTATTATTATTATCTTTTTTTTTTTGTGGGACTGAGGTTCAAACTCACAACCTTGCACTTGCCAGGCAGGCACTTGTGACATGGAGCTATCTCCCAGTCCCCTTATCAGTTATTTTTTAAATAGAAATTTCTGAAAACATTTCAATAAAATGACCTGGCTCACAAACAGCCATTAAAGAAATAGAAGGTAGTCATTACACTTTCTGTTTTTAGTAGTCTATAACAACAACTGCATTTCATAGGGAGCTGGTACTTGTACATAATACACCTTCATTTTTTATGTCTCCTACTCCTCTCTCCCCTCCCTGCTCCTCTTGATCTCCTTCCTGCTTGCAAAAGTTCTATCCCCATTTTTTCAGTTCTTTTTCTAACCCCTTCCCTTCTTTCCTGCTTCTCCCTCCAACTTTTGTTTCCCTTCCCATTTGAAAAAAAATCTCACTACTTGGTGGCTGGCGAGATAGTTCATCGGTCTAAAGTACCTACTTAGGCAAGCATGCAGGGACACGGTTTGATCCCTGGCACCTCACCTCACGCTGCACCAGTCCTGCCCTCAGGGTGGGCTGAGCCCACCACAAAGAAAAAAAAAACCTCACTACTTTTATTATCTATCATTTATGTATTTTTGATTTTACATATAAGAAAAACTATTCAAATTTTAAGCTTGTATGTCTGATTTACTTTGCTTAACATTATGGTCTCAAAGTGCATCCATTCAGCTATGAATGACTCAAGTTTACCCTTTATGACAAAGTAGTACTCTGTTGTATATAAATACCATTGTATATAAATGGATTTCCTTTATCCATTCATCTGTTGATGAACATACAGGCCAAAATTAGCTACTATGAGTTGTGCTGCTATAAGCATGTGTATGAGTGGATCACTGTAATATATTACGGTGATGATTTGTTCTTCCTGTACCTAAACCTCAACTCTGACCTTAATTCTGTTTTTTTCCTGATCTTGACTCTTTCTTTTTTTTTCCGCAGGACTGGGGTTTGAACTCACAACCTTGCACTTGCCAGGCAGGCACTTGTGCCACGGAGCTATCCTCCCAGCCCCCTGACCTTGACTCCTGATGAAAATGATTTGGCTTAATAAGACCAAGTATAGAGACAAACAAAACTGTATTCAAAAAGAAACAAAAATACTAATAACATAAACTAGATTTTAACATAAATTCAAGGGGGTTTCCAGGTTGGCTCAGTTGTTAAAACCATGGCAAACTCAGTCAGATGCAGGGGACCAAGGTTCAATCCTCAGCTCCACAAACCACACCAGACCTAAACTCAACACAGCCCCTGGTAGCCCTCCCACAAAAAAATCTTTCTTAACATAAATTCAAAACCACCTTTTAAAAATATAATACAGGCCATATATGGTAGTGCATGCATGTTATTGCAGCATTCTGGGAAGCTGTGGCAGGACGATCGTAAGTTGGAAGCCATCCTGAGCAATTTAATGAGACCCTGTCACAAAATGAAAAATAAGGTATACTGAGGGTGTAGCCTAGTGTAGCTAGGTAAAATTCCAAGTACTTAAAATAAAATTCAGAGGATATTTTTCCCCTTCAAAGCCATTCAATTTTCTTACCAACTGGTACAGCATAATAGATATAGCAGACCATTTTCAGCACTGCTAGACGAAGGAATACTTTTAAATCTTTTCAAGTACAAAACATGTGTGAGTGTGGGTGTGCACGTGTGCATATGTGTCACACATGGTACAGGGTGGATGTCACTACTAGACTGCAAACTTTGCAAGCCATTATGAACATGTTTAAGTGAACCAATTTGCAGAAATTTGCAAAGTGTCAACTAAATGGCTTGAGTTTCAGTGAAATTTATTTGTACTGGCTGAGAAGCATAGGAGCTGAGCCACAAAAACCTGACACCTACGCTCCAGTCAAAGGAACAACCAGTTCAGTAGAGAAGTAGATTAAACTCACCATTTTTGGACACATTAGCCTGTACTTTTAGACTTAGCAATCTTTCATATACTATAATTTGTATCTTAGCAATGGTAAATTAACACAGTAATATGTAGTAGCTAAATTATTAGCTATAAAAATA
The DNA here is from genome assembly GCA_004027915.1 of Capromys pilorides. NCBI lineage: Eukaryota > Metazoa > Chordata > Mammalia > Rodentia > Capromyidae > Capromys > Capromys pilorides. The sequence goes on along the minus strand of PVKN010023081.1, from coordinate 12,200 downwards.
GTAACATGAGCCAAATATGAAATATACTAGGTGCTGATGCCAGCGTGACTCAGTATAATGGTTTTAAGTCTCTTAAACTTCTATCATTGTCAGCAACAGTGCTTTAGGATGTGGTTAGCTCAGTTCAGTGTTTGCCCCAGTAGTTGAAAACCTGCCTGTCCCTTAACTCTTCCCTGTTGCCCCAACATAACATGTTCTGTAGACAAAACTGAAGGGCCAAACAGTAGCAGGTAGTGAAAAATGTCCTCTGCTGTTGTTAGGGAAGTGAACATGGCTTGTACCCTGTAACCCAAGCCAATGGGAAGCCACATATTTAAGTGACTCTTTTTTTTTTAATCTTAATTTTACTTAGTTCGTTTTGCTTTTTTGGCAGGACCGGGGTTCAAACTCACGACCTTGCACTTGCCAGGCAGGCACTTGTGCCACAGAGCTATCTCCCCAGCCCCTAAGTCACTCCTTTTGAAGCAGTCCTTCACCCATCTATTCATTCAGCAAATCATTCCTGATCTCTCTTGGTGTTCCAAGGATACATAAATAAATCTAAATGGCCCGCAGCCCCTGCTATAGAAGGGCTTAAAGTCTAGTGGAAATGAGAGATGAGTAAGCTGAAAACCAACTGCAGTACTATGATGAAGGGATTGAGGATGTGTGCAAGATGTAAGGATGGAGAAGATGATGGACATTGTAGGCAACACCATGCACAGGACTTAGGACCTGGGAGTGTCAGCATACTAGGCAGTCAGAACACATAGGCCTTCCCCCAAAAGATATTTAAGGGCACCCTCAACTCAGTGTAGAGCCTAAAGGGACACAGAAGTCATCAAAACAGCCACCTGCTGGAGTCAGCTGACACCTTTCCAAGGGATCATCATAAATTGCACTAGGGTCTCCTCAGTGGTGATATTTGCCCTAACACTTGCCATAAGATATTTTGTCATCTCTGCTTTAACCCAGGATCACTCTGCCTGAAGCTATCAGTCATTATCCTTAACAGTACACAAATGGCTCTAGCAGCCTAGGGGATAATTATCATGTTAAATACATAGATGTTCTACCACAGGTAGACTCAGGCCTTCTAAGAACTGCAGAATTGCGGGTCTGAGAATTGCAAAACACAAGATGAAGTGCTCTGCTGACACCTATGTGGCAGCTTACAATGGCTCATTGAAGACCCTGGCCATGGAGGTTACATTACAGAATGCCAAAGCAAGTGAAGAAGCTCATCATTGATGCTATGAATGCAAGGTTCCTGCCAAAGTATTAGTGCATGAGAAATGTCTATCCTGGACTGAACACCTGAAGCTCAGTTCCAAGGTATATCTGGGCCTGGAAAGATGTCAGATTTATTCTCCAAGAATGGCTGTCTCAGGCTGTGGAAGATAGCTCAATGGCTTAAGCACCCTTGCCTGGCAAGTATAAGGTCCTCAGTTCAGTTTGATCCCCAGTATCAAAAAAGAAAAAGAGAATGGCTGTCTCCAAAGAACATGTGACTCAAAATCTATCAGAATGAAGTTAGAGCTGTTCACGGCCATTCAATAGAACCTGCGCTGAAGAATGGTGACTACTCCCTTGATCATACAACGAAGCAACTGCACCCAAATGATGAACCTGAGTAGGATGCTCACCATTGGAGCATTTTTCTGCAGGGGTCCTAAAAATTTATGCAATATAAGATAAATTCTCATATCACTGGGAAGAGGAATCATCAGAAACATTCAGATAGCCCTTTGCCATTGATAGGTTCTGGCCCAAGTAGAAACCGCTAAATTATTATGGCGGTCATCTAACATGGCTGAAGCACTTAAAACAACAGCTTATCTTCCCAATGACCACTTCCTCCTCCCTCCCCACTCCAACCCTAGCAATCCCTCTCACATTTTGCACACACACAGGAGAGACTCCAATCAGCTCCTTACATACAATTGAAACTGCCCCTCAAACTCCACCCCTAGCAAAAGTCACCAAAGTCTCAGCTTTCTTTCTTTGAGATCAGAGGATCTTTCCATCTGCCCTTGATCCTCTCCCTGTCTTTGGAGTTAATAAAGGCTTCTTTTATCTTTCTTATCTCTTTACTGCAGTGCTGAAAAAACCTATTACTGCACCCTTGTCCTAAAGCTGTTGTGGTCACAATGTGCCCTGGTCATGGTCATCGAAAGATGATCAAAATGGGTGCCTGAAACTGGTGATTGCTGTGGAACTTGATTTAGCAGCTTCACAGAAGTGTATGAAATGTCACAGGAAGGGGCTGTTTTACACCACTGAGAACAGATAAAAGGATGAGATGACCTCAAGAAAGCCTGAGGTCTTCCTCTTTTCTAGAGGTTTCTCAAGCATTCTCCAAGGACTGGAAACCCATTCTAGACTTGCCTTATAATAAGTTACCTGCCAGTAAATGCATATACTTCACAGGAATTACTCAGTTAAGGTATCTTCAAACAGGCCAGGCATGGTGGCACACTCCTGTAATCCCAGCACTTGGGAAGCTGAGGCAGGAGGGTCAGTGTGAGTTCGAGATCAGCCTGGGCTACAAAAGTGAGTTCAAGGCCAGCCTGAACTGCATAGAGAGACCATGTCTCAAAAAGACAGAAAAAAAAAAAAAAAAATAAGAGATATCTTCAAACTAGGTGTTCAGGTTGGAAATTTTTGGTGATAAAGTGAACACACTAACTTGAAAACATTTTTACTAAAGAAAGCCTGAAAACACCTGATAAAATACAGCAAGCTACACTTCAGTGCACAACTAAACTAGCAAGGCCTGATACTCTCAGAAACCTAAGGGTTTGGGGATTTCAAGAAGTCCTATATCATCCCTATATATAAATTTGTTGTTATAAACCTACTAATGAAGAATGTAAGACATGAAATCAGCATCTCGGGCTGGCGAGATGGCTCAGCAGTCTAAAGCCCTTGCTTAGGCAAGCTTAGGCAACTGCAGGGATCATGGTTCGATCCCTGGCACCACATGCTGTGCCAGCCCCACCCCAGGGTAGTGGAACTGGCCCTAATGTAAAAATAAATAAATAAACAAACAAACTAAAAAGAAAAAACAAAGGGAAATCAGCATCTCTAAAGGCCACCTTCTTTATTTTATTATTTTTTATGGCCAGTTCAGCCTGCCCTGTGGGTGAGGCTGGCGCAGCATGTGGTACCAGGGATCAAACTGCGGTCCCTGTGGTTGCCTGAGCTTTTCTAGGCAGGCGCTCTAGACTGCTGAACCATCTCGCCAGCCCTCTAAGGCCACCTTCTTAACCTGATCCTTGTTGCTTGTCTTTCTGATCTACAAATAAAAGACATGAAAACAAGACATTCCCATTCTAAATACAAAGCAGGGCTTCCTGTTCTCCTTCCTTAACAGTTCAGTTCTTTAACCTTGAGATCAGAGGCCCACATAAAGAAATAGTGATGAGCAGGGCAGTGGGCGACAGTCAGACAGGAGCATCATACAGAGAGATTAAGAAGATAAACATAGTAAAGGTAATGGAAGTTAGAGTGCTCACTGTTGGAAAGGAGTGTGACAAGGATGGGTGTGGTGGCTCCCACTGCTCTATTCTCAGTCTTCAGGAGGTGAGACAGGAGGACTCCCATAAGTTTGAGGACATCTTGGGCTATATGGTGAGTTCAAGACCAGCCTGAATTACATACAGAGACCCCATCTCTAAATCAATCGATCAATCAATTAATTCAAGAGGGTGGTACAAATATGGAAGGTGGGGAAGCTATATTGCACCATGTGTACTGCACTGAAACTGTAGGTTATCGGTCATGCTAAAGGTTTTCCATATCTGTGGGGGGATGACATGTATGCATACATTTTCTAGTTCTAACTAGTGAGAATGCCCACAGCAGTTAGATCCCAACAGCAATGAGCGCACCTAACACCAAAATCTTGTTTTCTAAAAATCATTCACCATTAAAAGGAACTAAGACTCCCTGCTTTGAGGACTAAGTCAGGAAATGTACACAGTGATCTGGTAACAGTTTGTTGGACTAGAAAGTCAGGAAGTTCTCAAAGTCTGTTGGAATTGTGTCAACAGAACATAGAAATCAACCTGAATGTGCTCCTACTAGCCAATTTAAGACCACTCGGGCATCAAAACATCTAATAGTAGAAACTCATTGAATAAAATGGGAATGCATGAGTTCTTGCCATGAGAAAGGGAGGGAGGGGGAGAAACAGAGGAAAGGATAAAGAGAGGGGGAGGGAGGGCTTGGGCCTAGGTCATATTGATATAGCCAAACACACCAGGTTGGCATTGTTGGTAAATATGGGACCTGCTACGATGCCTCACTCTGGAAAATGCAAAAGAATTGAAATCAGCCAGCACACAGAGTATACCTGCTCCTTCTGTGGCAAGGCCAAGATCTAGAGATGGGCTGTAGGGACCTGGCCCTGTGGTTCCCATGTGAAGACAGTGACTCCTGGTGCCTAGACCTACAATGCCATTTCTACAGTCACAGTCAAGTCAGCCATCAGAAGACTGAAGAAACTGAAAAATCAGTAGAAGTCCTAGCCTATAATAAATTGATTTAGTTTATATAATAGGGAGAGGGAGAGAGAGAGAGAAAGACAGAGAGAGAGAGAGAGAGAGAGAGAGAGAGAGAGAGAATGGGAATGAAACTTCAACCTACAGTCACATGCTGACAAATGATGTACATATAATTATAGAAAGACACGCTTTGATAATCATCATAGTAATGAAGCAAGATATTTCAATATAGGTTAAAACTAGTGACTCCAAATTTGATAAGCAAAGGGATATTTTCATGGTTTCTAATAAGTCCTCCTTTAGAAACAAAGAAAAAATGATGTAATTGTAGAAAATCCTGACAGATACCACCTGAATCAAGAACTAGCTAGCATCAGTGGCCAGCTACAGTACAGGCCCAGCCGTGTTCCAAGGACCACATCACACACATCTAGTCCCCAAAATGACACAGGACATCAAGCAACCATTTAACTGTTCCTCACCTCTAATCTCAGCACTCTTGGAGGCTGAGGCAGGAAGATAAACGTTCAAGCCCAGAACAGACAATTAAGTGACTTAGTGAAACTTGGTCTCAAAGTAAAAAATAAAAGGAGTTGGGGATATAATATCTCAGTGTAAAAACCCTGAGTTCTGTGTGCAAGAAGGAGGGAAAGAGAGACGAAGGAAGGGAAAAAGAAACTGTTCTGAGAAACATGTTTTGCCAAGAAGCACAACAGGGCCTGCAGAGTATAAAGGCCAGCGACGGCAAGGCCATGGGTCACAGGCCAGTGCTCTCAGGACCCTTGTGAGTGCCAAGGAAGGCAGGCCCAAGACCCCAAAAAGCTTCAGTCACTAGTTCAGCTGACTTGTCCTCACTGCCCACCCCCAACCTTGGGATGTGTGCTGGTGCCACCATTGCAAGGTGCCCAGACCACCCACCTCCTGGGCTGTGCTCGCCAAAATCCAATGCCAAGGGCGAGGCTCCAACCAAGCCCCAGGCTCCAGCTCCAGATTGTTCCAGCCCAGGTTCCAAAGGTACTTAAGCCCCAGGAAAACTCTGGACAACACATGAGGACAGGCTCTGTCTTCCCAGCCTGCTACCTACAGCAGAGTTGGGTCCTTCCATGCTGTTTATATAAATGCACCCCAGTTGGGAACCATCAAAGAACAAAGTTAACAGTACTGAAAAGGGGACAGGCAGAGTCACGCGCCACCTAAAAGAAGCAGCAAGAACATGAACAGCTTCTGCAGGATTCCTACCAGACATGATGTCCTCCCTGAATTGATGAGAAAACATCAACTATAAGCCAGAGGTGGTACATGCCTACAACTTTAGTGCTTGGCAGGCTCAGGCAGAAGGATCAACATTACAAGTTTGAGGTCAGCCATGGCTACATAGTGAGTTGAAGCCCAGCTTAAACTATCTATAAAGACCCTCTCTCCAAAACAAAAAAAGAGGGGCTGGAGAGATAACTCTGTGACACAAGTGCCTGCCTGGCAAGTGCAAGGTCGTGAGTTCGAACCCCAGTACTGCCAAAAAAAACCCAAAAGAGACAAACCTAAAATGAGGAACATTATACAAAATAACTGACCTGTAATCTTCTAAATGCCTGTTTTGAGAGACAAGGAGAACCTGAGGAACATTCCAGCCTGAAGGAACACACAGAAGCAAGACAACTCTGCAAATTGCCTGTTCTAGAGTACATTTGATGATCAGGCTCAGAAAAGATTATGCTTTGTGGAGGCAACACCCACTATATGTTTTAGGGATAAGAGGAAATCATGCCTGCAACTTGCTCTTAACTTATTCAAGAATTCAGAAGTTCTTTGAAGTATTCCTGTATCTTGTTTTTTTAAAATCTCAAGGAGTCTAAGCACATCCAGACTAATACATTTTCACCACAAATGTTATCATTCAATAGGGCAATATGTCTAATTCTTTCTTTCTTTCTTTCTTTCTTTCTTTCTTTCATGGGACTGGGATTTGAACTATGACCTTGCATTTGCCAGTCAGGCACTTGTGCCATGGAGCTATCTCCCCAGCCCCTAATTATTCTTTCTTTCTTTTTTTTAAAGTATTTTATTTTACTATTTATTTATTTATTAAACCTCATTTATTTATGTTCTGGCTAGCTCAGCCTGCCCTGGGGGTGGGGCTGGCGCAGCATGTGGTGCTGGGGATCAAACCGCAGTCCCTGTGGCTGCCTAAGCAGGTACCTTAGACTACTGAGCCATCTTGCTGGCCCCTAATTATCCTTTCTATAGCACTGAAAAAATAAAGAAAAATAAATTTGAAGCAGTGGACCTGGCAGCACAAATTCATACTATTTCTTTTTTGAAACAGGTCTGGAACTCCTGGACTTAAAGGATCTTCCTGCCTCAGCCTTCCAAAAACCTGGAACTACAAGTGTGTGACACCAGGCCTGGCTTTTACATTTGTGGTCAAATGTCTTTCAAAGTCAGAATCTACAGTACTGTTGGAATAGTGTATGTCCAGATGTCCCCCAAAGCCTCATGCTGTCCTAGGTGGGGTTCAGGACATCATTTCATCAGAGGTATGTGACGTGGATTAATCCACTGTTGAGTTCATAGCTAAATATGATGGAAAATGAAGACTGGTTGAAAGAGGTGGGTCCCTGGGGTCCTGACCTGGAAGGGTTTATCTCTTTCCCTCCTCCCTATCTCTCTCTGCTTCTTGCCTGCCATGCTGCTCTGCCATGCCATCCTGCCTTGTAGCCAACTGACAGACTGTGAGCCAATATAAACCTTTCCTCCATTAAGTCCTGGGTGTTGAGTATTGGGCCTCAGTGGCCAGAAAGCAACAAAGACAGCCATAAACACAAACCCCTCACTCTTCACACTGAAGCCTCCTAACAAATTAGGAGTTGCACTGAGTCACTTAGTTTGCCTTACTGGATAAGTAAAGATCCTACTGGATAATATATCCAGAAGTGACTGGGTTTAGGTATGTGCGCACAGAGAAAGATCCAGGCTTTATGCCCCACTTCCTATAAGAAAAAAAATATAAAATTATGGGAAAATAGGGTAGAACCTTGAAATAGCATCATGAACTTGTAGGACCTAGCATCTAGGCTATTTGCTTCTCAGTAAATGCACATCTGATCATTTGCAATTCAGACAGATCTGGGCTGGGGTATAGCTCAGTGGCAGAGTGCTGGCCTAGCATGTTGGTAGGCCCTGCTTTCAACTTCCATTATGGACAACAATGGCAACTAAAATCAGATAGATCTACTTTATCTTAAGAGTCAAAAAGTCCAACAAGTTCCTCAGTGGTGGTATCTTTTAATCTATATGAACCGTGTTCTTTTAAGACTTTTCTGTCACATAGAACCTAAGCATTTCTTTGAGCTTTCCCCTTGGGCAACCTCTTTATGTCAGCAGAACATCTGGACCCACTTTGAAAGAGAATGAATCTGCTAGCTATGTTAACCAGTCAAGCCAATTGGTCTTGGGCTCTTGCTTCATATTCAGAGATGAGATAATACAGTAAGGCCATGGAAAGCAACTGAGGACTTTATATTGGAATCAGTCACTCTGCAGCACATGACAAGATCATTAAGCCTAGAAAACATTTATAGCAGTATTTCTCTCACCTATGTACTACACCAGGTAGTATTGTCCACAAAATACAGTCCCTGACACACCTGGGCCTGTGTGCTACTGTGCACTCCCCTCCAGGGAGTTCCAGCTGATGTCCCCTGACCACACCCAGTCCAGCTCCTATTTCAGGTCCCACTCTGGGCTCCATGAAAGCCCCCTCTCCTACTAGCTTCTTGCCCCTCATAGGGGGGCTCTGGTTCTTGCATGGTGCCAGCCACTTCTATTGTGGCTTTTGGCTTCCCTCTCACCTCTCATCCTCTTCTCTCCCGAAAGAGGCCCCATTCTTGTTTCCCACTCTTGGCCTTTCCCCTTCTACTTCCAGAAAACTCCTACATGGCCTGAACAAACAGTTGACCATCATGTCTTCAATGAAAGCTTTTCCACTTCTCTGAGTCTGAGTGGGCCTACCCGTCATGTGTGCTCCATAGGTGTGGAGCAGACTACTCTTGCCACCAATTTCATCACCCCATTTCAGTAGTACATTCCCTACCAGTCGTCCCCTGTGGCCTTAGACAGCCAGAGGAAAGGGCCACGTCTCCTCACCCCTGTAGATCCAACACTTAGCACAGTGCCTGGCATGCACCTGGCCTCTATTGTTTCTGTTTGCTCCTGATGATGGAAGCAAGAAGTTTGCCAAGTGTTCTATTTGCTGGTTGCTTATCCCTTGCTGGACTGTATCCTGAGTGCATCAATAAAAGTATCTAATAAAACATATCTGTGACTCAAGGGGGGTAGGTAGGAACCTTGAAGAGGCCTCCTTCATCCAGTAGAAGACAGTGAGGTGACTTTGGGGGTGGCACTGACCTTGAGATGTAGGATGAGAACGTCCACAGGAGGGAGGTGCTCTAGGCCACAGTAAACTTGCTCTGAGACCACGGTGGGGACATCCATAGAGTGATGTCTGAGGTGGGCTCCCCAGGAGCACAGGGAAGCATCAGTCTTCCCAGAAGCAGCATAGAGACAAGGAACAGGCCATGGGTAGTGGGGCTCTGCAGTCAGTGCCAATTAAGACAAGGGCCCCGTGGCCTGGTGAGAAAGAAAGGCTTGTGCTTCTGTACTTCTCAGCTGGGAAACATGGAAAATAGCAAAGATCAGCAGTGTTGTGCATGGCTATAAAAAGGACTTGTAACCAGTTCATTGTGTCACATACTACCCATCTGAAGGAAGCACAGACCATTGCCAACTGGACCGAAGGTCGTTCGCTCTGCCCTGTTGGAAAGGAGGGAGAAAAGGGATTAAGAAGTGCCAGAGGGGGCCAGGGGGATAGCTCAGTAGAATAAGTGCTTGCCTGGGAAACACAAGGTCGTGAGTTCAATCCTCAGTACTGCCAAAAAAAAAGGTAGCAGAAACTTTGGGAAATAAATCACAGCTGTTTAGATTTGTGCCGCACCCTCCATGTTTCCAGCTGCCCTTCCCAGAGGCCTAGCCCAGCTGGTGCAAGGCGTTGCTTGGTACCTCCTGGTTGGTTTCTCTCATAGAGAAAATGCTAGGAAAAAGTGAATATACACCCCCAGCACCACGGTACCGCTGCTCAACACAGCCTGGGCTCTTGTGCCAGGCCAGGCTGGTAACCCAGGTGTTAAAAATCCAAACACTCCTGACATCCTATACCACGGCTTACAGCACATCCTGTTGTACTTTGGCCAAAACACAGAGAGCCTGCCATACCGTGACATTCCAATGGAATGATGGCTGGTTGAGAATATTTTAAAATATTTTTTTCCCATTCATTAAGCTTGCCTTGAGAACCCTGAGGTTCTCCTGTTTCCACCCAGGAGCACAGCAGTCGGCGTCTTCTCACCTTATGGGACTGAGGTCTTGCTACTCCTGTGGTGGGCACTGTCCTGCTCTCTGGGCACCCCAGTGTCACTGCTGCCCTGCCCCTGAGGGCCACCTTGGGAAGAAGAGAGCTGCTACCTCCATGCAGAGTCCTCTGTCTTGGAGTCTGTCGACCAGTGATACAGAAGTGGACAGGACACCCGCCACATCTTAGCTTCTGCTAATAACAACCACGCTGACACCATCTCTCCCATCCCCGCCTTACCAACCCCTTCCCAAGTCCCCCCCTCCATGTGAATCTGGCATAATGAAGCCCTTCTCAAAAGTACCCCACCATTCCAGAGCCCTTCTTTAGGTGGTCCCTGTGTCTTTTTGACCCTAAGTGGAATGTCAGTTTACCCCAACCCCTGAGACTGTCCTAATGGCATTCTGTGTACAATACAGTTGGCAATTGGAGGTTCTTGCCAGAGAACAATCAACTGAAGCCCAGAGCTGGCTGATAACAGTGTGACTGTCAGCATGGCCCCAGGGACTCCAGGGTCTCCCAGGCTCCACCTTCCCCTTGCCTTTCCTTATATCCTGAAGGTGCATAAACAAGTCCTTCTTTATCACAGAGGGACTTCCAGGGCCCAGCCAGAAGTTTGGCAATTCGTGGAAGAGGTGACTCTTGGCTTTTCTTAAGACTAAAACAAACCAGGCCCAACCCTGGAATTCTCCCCCAAGGCTGTCTCTCTGACCTCGGATCTCAGGTGTCCCAAGTGCACGGAGGCACAGCCCCACTGAATCAAAGAGACAGCCACCTCCTGCAGGCTCTGGAATTTCAGAGCCCTGTTCATAAACTGGTTTATAGGAATCCTGCAGGCTCAGGCCCCAGCTCCACTGTGCACCTCCAGAGCTGCCACTGCCTCTTAAACAGCACTCTCGCTTTTTAATCACTTAATGTGTGCAGCAGTCCTGAAAGAAAAAAAAACATATATTTATATTTGCGCTCTCTCTCTCTTCCTGTGGGAAGGGCGGGACGCAGGGGCTGCCTCTGGCAGTTGCTATGATTCACTGTGGCAGTCGGGCTCTCCTTCCAAGGCAGGGGAGTGATTTGTGCATCTTTGGAATGCAGGTAGGAGCCGTTCCTCCAGAAGGTCTTGGAGATAAAGGAGAGTTGAAGGAATGCACACCTGCTACGGGAAAGCATGGAGTGTACGTGTGGCATGTGGTGCACATTTGCTTGGTGTGGGGTAGAAGTGTATGTAATACGTGCCTGGCCTCTCACTCCCTCGCAGGACCTTGGCAGGACCAGAGCATCGCAATATTTCCTCTGTCAGGAGTGTGAGTCTCTTCAGGGAGTCCTGCAGCTGAGCTGGACTCTTGCTCTCACTCACCTCCATGGGTAGCACCCTGAGCCTTGGGGTCAGTCAACGCAAGGTCAAGGAAGAGTGCAGCTATGAAGGGCAGCAGTTGGGCAACCACTCCAGAGTTAGGACTTCCTTAGCTTTCTGGATTTGAGAGGTGTGGTCCTAGAAGGGTTAGTGTGACTGCTGGAGCTAGCCTGTCTAGGTGCTAAACTTAGTCCCAAGACAAGCTAGACACAGAATCCTGCAGCAGGTGACTCAACCTGTCTGCCTCGTTCTTCCCTCTGTCCCTTGTGCAATAGAGGCACCCACATCCTATAGCTGTTATGAGGAACAATGGAATTCCTTCACAGAAAGAGCTGAAATCAATAACTGGCATAAGTGATACCCACTGTGTATCAATCTCATTGGACATTTATATTCTTTGGGAATATCCATCAGTGTCCTAAACTATGGCAGCAATGAGTTAAGGGACACATTTCAAACCTCTGAAACCCAGGAGACGAAGTTCACACAAAGATTTCCCTACCAAGAGGAAAAAGACCAGCAACCCCTCGCTTCTTTCCCTATCGCTGGAGATCCATTGTCAGAGATGTTCCAGCATGGTAGCAAGAAGTACGTATTTAGATTTCTCGTTTTATAATACCTGTAACCAATCACTGCTTCATTATTTTCAGAGCCTCCCTTGACTCTATTTAAAATCCACGTAATAGGAAAGTGTAACACTAAATAGTCACGTGTGTGTTCATTCATCCATCTATTCAACAACCATTCATACCCTTTCTAAGAAACTATCAATTGTATATGGTATTTTATATCATGACAAAATAATAATAATAATAAAAAGACATACAGTGCTGGGCATGGTAGCTCACACCTGTCATCCCAGCACTTGGGAGGCTTAGGCAGAAGGATCATTGTAGGTCTGAGACTAGCCTGGACTACAAAGTGAGCTGATGGTCAGCCTGACCTGCATAGTGAAACCCTG
>PVKN010023080.1:0-14930 GCA_004027915.1 Capromys pilorides | reverse complement strand
ATGGCCTAAGAAAGCAAATGAGAACAAAGCCAGATCTAAAAGCATGCTGAGCTGGGCATGGTGGTACAGAATTATGACCAGCACTAGGGAGACTGAGTTCAAGTTCAGCCTGAACCACATAAGGAGACCCAGTCTCAAAAACCCAAAACAGGGCCGGTGAGATAGCTTAGTGGGCTAAGGGCCTGGTTAGGCAAGTGTCGGGACCTGGGTTTGATCCCCGGAACCACATGCTGTGCTGGTCCTGCCCTGGGTATGCTGAGCTGGCCACCAAGTCTGGGTGTGGTGGTGCACACCTGTAATCCCAGTGCTGGGGAAGCTGAAACCAGGAGGATAACCATGAGTCACCCCGAGCTGCATAGTGAGACCCTGTACCAAATACATAAAAAAAAAAAACAAAACAAAAAACCAGCTGAGTGTGGTGGCACATATGCTGTAATCCCAGCACTCTGAACGCTAAGACAGGTGGATCACTGGGAATTAGAGATGAGCCTCATTCACAGAGTGCAAGGCCAACCTGAGCTGCATAGTGAGACCTTGTCTCAAAGAGATCAAAACAAAACAAAACCCCAAAACACTAAAAATAAAGGAGTGCTGAATGCCTCCACAAGCACACTTCACCCCCACCTCCCACGTGAAAACGCTGCCAGCAAAGTTCTGAAAAGCTTGAAGAGCAACAGGAAACCAGTAGGACTCAGCACAGCACTTGTGTCTCTGGGGGCACCTTCACTAGGAACAAATGTTGGCAGGGCGTCTGCCTCTGAATCACCCTTTGACGGTAAAGACATACCTTCGCACCATTTCCAAAGTCACTTATCAAGGTGACTTTTGTTTTGATCATCACTGTCAATTTTAGAAGATATACTACATACTCCAGCAGGGTGACAAGTGCCACTACTGCAGTGTCAGATTTTTATCTATGAACAAAACTGTGTTGTAGGCTCCCTCACTGATTTAGCAGGTTTTAGAAAGTGTCTACAATGTGTGTGACAGCAACACAGTAGCACAGCAGAAGCACCCAGAGTTTGCAGTCTCACAGGGGAAGCAGGCTGTGAATAAATATACCAAGTCAACTGGGCCCTCGATATTTGAAGTGCTGTGAAGAACAAGGACAGGGTGCTCCAAGGTCCAGAAAGTGGCATACGATGGACTCCATGTCTGATGGCAGAGCAAGGTGGAGCTGACTAGGCACCCAGGCAGGAAGACAAGGTCCACAGGGGCCTAGAGCAGGAACACCTGGGAGGGAGCAACCATGCAGGCATCAGATGAGACTGGAGAAGTCAGTGGGACTGCACAGGTTTTGAGACTTCACTGGAAATGGACGGCACAGTTGGCCATCTGAGGTGCGAGAGTAGATCAAATTGACACTATCACTCTGGGAAATCAGCTGACCAGCTGGAGGGCACAGGACCAGGCCCATAAGCCAAGCCAGGAAGCTGTGCAGATGTGCCTTGGGGACATCAGAAGAGCCAACAGGGCCCTAACTAACCCCGGACATCTGCCTTTGAAAACAAAGTTCTACTCTAACACAATCCCACCTGCCCATTTATACCCGGATGACCACAGAGCTGAGCAACGCAGCAGAGCCCATACAGCCTGTGCAGTGCTTTCAGACAGATAAGGAATTCTGGAACTGGAGTGTACTTTGGGGAATTACCTACATCCTCACTCTCAAGACTTTTAAAGACAAAGCTTGGCTGGGTGTGGAGGCACATGCCTGTTATCCCTGTAATCAGGAGGCTGAGGCAGGAGGACTGCTGCGAGTTTAAGACTAGTCCGGAGTACAAAGTGAGTTCAAAGCCAGCCTGATCCGCATAGTAAAACCCAATCTCAATGAAAAAGAAAGAAAGAAAGAAAGAAAGAAAGAAAGAAAGAAGTTTGCCAACCCCAGCAAAGAATGGCAGGAGACAGAGCAACAGGTCCACAATACACTCTCCATTATCACTATTCACCCACTTGTGCCTGTAAATTCAACTACACAATAAAATTTACTTCCCACCCCAACATCAACACCCAGGGCACTGCCAAGCATGCCAGTGCAAGTTAGTAATCCTAGCACTCAGGAGGCTGAGGCAGGAGGATTGGCACAAGTTTAAGGCCAACCTGGGCTACACAGTGAGTTCAGAGGAAGCTTGAACTATACAGTGAGACCGTGTCTTAAAAAACAACAACAAAAATAAAACACCAGAGCACTGTTGGTCCGACACAGGTGCACAACAGCAGAGGAACCGCACTGCCTGCTGCATGCACCCAGCTTACGCCTGGCAAGGGGGTGCGCAGCCTTCTAGTTTCCACTCAGTGAGCAAGTGTCCTTTAAATAGCGTATTGGGAACCACATTTTTGCATTCTTGTGGTTTCTGTTTAGTGATTTTCCTATTTCAGATGGCTCCAGGCAGTGCTAAAAGGGCTGTTTCAGGCTCCTAGGCACAAGGTGATGCAGTATGTCTTTTGAGAGATTACAGTTGTTAGATAAACTGTGGGCTATGAACTCAATGAGTAAACAACACATATTAAAATAAAGAGTTGGGTGTAACAGCACACACCTGTGACGCCAGCACTGAGGATTCTAGGCAAGAGAAGCACTTCAAATATGAAGCCCGCTTGAGCTACATAGTGAGTTCAAGGCCAGCCTGAGCTACACAGTAAGGCCTAGACCAAATACATAAATAAATAAACAAACAAACAAACAAATATTTTTTTCTTTAAGCAGAAGCACACATAAAAACATTATTTATGCTGATATATGTCATGGTGGACCAATATATAACATGAACCAAGGGGCCAGGGAGATAGCTCATCAGCATAAGCACTGCCTGGCAAGTGCAAGGTCCTGAGTTCAATCCCCAGTACCTCAAAAAAAGAACCATGAACCAACAAATAACATCATTATCTCAGTGGTATGAATGCTGTGTATTGATCAATTGATAAAAACAGGCCCAAAGGTTCGCAGGAAATGAACTGTGTCTCTCCCCCAGGAATAATGGCTCAGTATTTACTAACTCAGTGTTCTAGGCAACTATACTGGATAGAGCACAACTACAGAAACTAATGAGAATGGCTACAGGAGGAGGCAAAAATCATTAAAATTTGGTAATGAGTTAAATGTGAAGTAAAAAGAAAAAGCAAAGTCAAGAATAAGGCCCAGGTTTCTGACATGAGCTACTGGGTGAAAAAAGGTGCTGCTTTCAGAAATAAGGAATTCTACAACTGGAGCTCACCCATTCTGCCCTGCAGATAGGTCTGGTAAATTCTGTACTGATCTTAAAGCCCCTTCACCACTAAGTGTTTCAAATTAAAATTTTAATTGAAACAAAATCCAATAATGTTATAAAGTCTACCTCCTTATTTAGGAGGGGTTAGGAAGACCTAGAGATCCGGTGTCCCAGCTGGATCCACACAGCCTGGGATGGATCTCAGCTCTGCAGGTTTGAGCAATCTGATCATCTGTACACATGCGGATCCTACCTTGAGCCCATTACTACAGGGTTGCAATGAATGTATACCCCCGAAGTCTTGAAAGAAAACTAGTGGTCCAAGTGCTCTGTGTGTGTTCACCGTCATATACTTTCATTCTTGGTATTTTCCCCCAGGTCTCTGTGAGATCACCTTTGAATATATTATGTTTGCCGCTCAAAGAGGGCTCATGATTCGCTCCTCCCACATACCAGCCACTGCACTACATGCTTTGCCGTCACTAATTCATTAAGCCTGTTGTATGGTGCCCAGGTTGGGATAGTAACATTCTAGCACCCAGCATCTCTAGCTTGGTCACCTCTTTTCCAAGAAGGATCCTAATCCTTCTCAGTGGGCTTCCCACATGCTGTGTGAAGCACTCTAACTCATCCGTGGGCAAATGGGTAGCCTGCCTGTCAAGACAAGACCAAGCTCTGGCATCAGAGGGTTCAAACGCTGGCTTTATCAACTGCTGGTCTGCCAACCTCGGATACATTATTTAATATCACTAAGCTCCAATTTCCTCTTCTGTGAATAGAGAAAAGTCACAGAGCTCTTATACATTAGTTAATAATAATATGTTACTGGAGAACAATAAATGCCCATTCTGTTCTGGGCCCAGGGCCGAACTGTCCAACTACAAGCTGGTGGGCTGCAGAAGATCAAAAGAAAGTAGCTCCTGTATTTCCTGTCCAGCCCCAAGGAGGTGAGAAGGCAGGGTAAGGGTTGTGGGTGGCTGCTGGGTGGGCATATTCCTGTGGCTTCTGGAAGGCACAGCCACAAAAGGCAGGAAAGCTGCAATGACACTAGTAAAGGTCTCACATATACAAGCAGAGCTTTCACCCAAACATCAATCCTCTGATGTCAAATATGTGCTGCTTCTTCACTCGGAGTGCATTTCTCCAAAGCGATTCTTTCAGTGTTGTGGTACAGGCCTGTTATCCCAACACTGGGGAGGCTGAGACAGAAAGATCATCAGCTACAAAGTGAGTTCAAGGCCAGACTGAACTACTGAACTACACATAGAAATCCCATTTCAAAAAAAAAAAAAAAAAAAAAAAAAATTCCTCCAGGTGGCATGGGATTGGTGGTCCTGAAGTTAGAAAATCACTTCTCTGAACAACCTCCAATGCAAAACGTCCGAATAGTGTATGTCCACTTAGGCCTTCTCATTTATACACCAGGAGAACAAGGCACACCCTTCCCTAAGGCACACAAAGTTCAAAGAACAAGTAGGTAAGTGAAGCCTGGCTCTGCAAGCAGGTAATAAGTGGGTGGAAGCAGAGAGGAAAGACGCCCTCAAGGATGTACAATGGGAGAGGAAGTCATGTATGCCAATGGCAGGAGCTCACAGAACAGCTGTCAGAAGTACCAGGTCTGTGAAGCTTCACTAATAGGAAGAAAAGGCTGGTGACCAAGCCACCTGAGCAGAAACAGGAACCAGTTGAGTTATTACATATGCTTTGAGAAGTATCTTGTGTAGAAGACAAGAGGGTGAGGAAGGATAGAAATAAGGGACAGAGCCTGAGGTGAAGCAATCACAAGCCCTCAGTTGTACAAACAGGAAGCACCTCAAACTGTCTTTGTTGTTTGAAGCAAGGCACCCCCTTATCAGCCCTGCCTCTAAGCAGGGCCCAGGGTATATACAGGTCACACTTTCTTCCAGAGGTGAGATAGCCCCAGGTTCATGGCTGAGTGTCTGCTCTCTCCAAGGTGCCAGGGGCTGTAAAGTTCTTTGCCAAAGTGCCCAGGGCCTGTGGAAGCACACAGCAGCCTGACAGGTACTGGAAAAAAGCCCTAGTCCAAGGGGAGGTGGGCAAGATGGCAGTTTGGATACTAAGAGAGGGAGAGAAAGGCAAAGTAGGCCAGCTGGGGGATGTGTCCCAGGATCCCCAGATGTCAAGGCAAGCCTATCCCTAGTCTATGCTCTCACTGGCATGAAAATCTGTGCTCAGGTGCCTTCAAGGGTTGTGCATCAGGAGGAAAATGCTTCTAAGTTGTGACAGAGCAGCACCGGATGAAAACGTACCCACACATCCCACATGAGGAGGAGGTCACAGTCCAGAGCAGAAGTGACGCTCACATTGTACTCATGTCAAAGGGAAAGGACTTTAAACTGGGCCTCGGACGGCTGCATTTTTCTTAAAAGCTGCTTAATGACTTAGAAGTGTTCTGGGGTTCTGTGAAACTCATCATGATTGTACTAGTTCCTATCCTGTCATTCTCTGTTGTTGTTAATGAGTAGCTTGTGGCAACAAGCTGAGAACTTCCTCAGGCCAGTATCAGGAAATGCTTCCTACCAAGAAAGGAGACTAAATACTGGCAGCAAGGCCACGGCTGGGCTCTGCTCAGGAAAGGGTGGGCTTTGTGGACCTGAGCCAGAAAGACCCCCTCACAGTCTGGAGACAAAAGACAGCAGCTGACAGCCTCCAAGGAGCCAGAACCCTGGAGCCCCAACTGGCAGTGCAGCACAGCAAGGCACCACTCAGTGTTTGGGGCTTCTGTGCACAACGTACAGTGCCAGAGAGTTCAAGCTCTGTCCCCTGACACCAAACAGCCTTATTTTTGTGCTGGACCTTGGTGTCTTGTGTGCTGTGGAGCAAATACTAATGTGTGAAGACTCCACTAGATTATACTAGGACCCAAGAAGAGCCCATGGAATATGAGGAGCCTACAGAAGAGCTTCTTAAATCCCAGAATAGAATAAATATGGTATTGCTGACACCAGCATGTTCCCAATCCTAGATGCTGCACAAGGTATGGAGAGAAAAGCAATAAGGAACAAATATTTGTTGAACCTCTGCGCCACGCACATGGGCAAGTGCTTCTGCGTGAGCAGGACGATGGCCCCCCAGAGCTTGTGCCTCTGAAGACACTGCGGCCTCCATTCTCCTATTCTATCCAGGCCAGTAAAAAATCACCCTGTTCAAGTATCATTTTGATCATAGCCCCTTCTCCACACCATGAAATGTCTCTTGAATTAGAACCCCTTTTAAATCTTTCAACAACTGATCCCAGACACTTAGCATTCTCATCCGCTGGTCTACTTTGTGCTTACTACTCCAGCCAAGCAAAAATCACTTTGCAAATGAATTCCATTATACACTCTGCTTATTCACCTTGTTAAGCCAGCACAAGAGCTTTCACTGCTTCTGTTGTCTTTTTATGGAGGACTACCTCATTTATTGGACTTCCTTGGAAATAAGCTGATCCACAAAGTTGATCTACATAAATTAATTTCCCTCTCTACCAGAAACTGAACCTGTTAGGCGACCTTAAATCCTTTTTGGAGTAAGCCATGGTATAATCAAATAAAAGAGTTTCTTTATTTTAACCATTTTCATTTTTGTAATACATTAGAGAGCCTCCCAGTCTCAGTTAGCAGAACATAATGAACATCGATTAATCTTTTCCTGATGTTGCAGGTCATACTTAATGAGGAACAGTAATTTCACTGCAGATATAAGTGGTTCAGGGGCCAAAGCTGAATGTACATGTGCATGCACATATGTACACACACACATTCTCTCATAAGCACTTTCTCTCCTACACTAGCTCCTTGGCACAAGAGGCCCTCAAGTTCACTTTCCACCTGAAGTCCCAGCTAGCAGAGTAGTTCTGCTGACTGGGTATAGTTACACAAAATTTGGGACAGTACCATTTTTGTCTTTGTACAATTTCAAAAATTTAATTCTGGTCTTTATCAGAACCTCATAAATTCTTTGTTGGAGAAAAAAGGAAAAAAACAAACACAATTTTATAACAAGACAGAAGCCAGTTTCGTAGCTCTCCTTATCATATGACTTTTAACAGTATTACAGGCATATGCACCACTAAAGCGTGCTTCTTCTTTTTTTTTTTAATGTGCTTCTTGAAGGCTCTGAATCTAGAAGTTCTATATAAAGCTGACATCAAGGATCACTTTTGTTATGATAAAACTTTAGAAAAGTCATGATATATTTGAATAACAACTCATTAGTTTAATCCATAAGGAAATACTGGTATGGAGGAAATGGTAAATGTCCACAAACGAACTTTTTTTTTCTGCAGGATGCAATCTGTAACTGTGGACCAGAAATGATTTTCCATTACATGTTATGGAAAGTTCCAGAGAAATCTTTAATCTTTCACTGCAAATGGACAAAACCACCTTGGGGAGAAGGAGATGCCCTTGTTCCTCATATATTACACTGCATTCTTTTTGTGACAAGAGGTCTTATAAAGTCTAAAGCATTGAGACATGCATAAGAGTCAATCAATCTTAATTCTGTTTAAACATGGCATTTAATTAATCAAAACCTGCTAGGGCAAAAGTAGTCAGCAAGAATTGTTAGAACACTACCAAAATCACTACAAATCTGTTCAATGCTGTGTTCAGAAATAAGTGGCTATAAAACCATAGCATTATTTTTGCAGTTTTAAATATTTGCTTTTCAGCAGCCTCAGCCCTCAAAAAAAAAAAAAAAAAAGAAAAGAAAGATTTGCTTTTTATGCAACAATTTTCCTAGTTTGCTTTCTAATGGAAGAAATATTCATCAGAAAATACACCAATTGCAGTGAGACATTCTGTCTTTGTGTTTTCACCGGCTATAGGCCAAAGGGAAAGAAGACTAGCCCATGAAAGCCTGTCTCATAGCCACTCTGCAAACAGCAAACACCTACCTTACCAACTTAGGGCACCTAGTGAAATAGATAGGGTGTTTGCTGACTCACAGCCTATAAAGAACTTGACAAACTCCTTTCTAATAAACTAATATTAGACTGAATCATCGAGATTTTTTTCTGTGTACTCTCTCTTCTTCATTCAAGCACAGTTCAGGTTTTCTTATATTTATATCATCTCCATTCTGTTTGTCAGATCTGCAGAAAATTCTAAAAGGAACTAGAGGGATAAAATTCAATGTACTCAATAGAGTCAAGCCAAAGGTGGTGTCTGCTTTGGGCTGAGGATGTCAGAGTACAAGAGGAAACTTGGGGCTGAGGTAGGTGCAAATTAACTGAGTCACCAATTCACGGCTGTTGTATAATAAGTTACTGCAAATATTAAAAGGAACAGATAAGTCAACAAATATTGATAAAGTGCCTACTAATTTAAGGAACTTCATAGCTTTTGCAGGAGACACAAAGACAAATTTGACAGGGCACTTGCCTTTTAGGGGCTCCCAAGGATGCAAAGGCCTTGAAGTCATTTTTTTTGGGGGGGGGCCATAACGTACTACTAATAACATATTAAAGAACTGCACTCAGGAGGTCCGCAAGATAGTTCAGCAGACTAAAGCGCCTGTTTAGGCAAGCTTAGGCAAGCGCAGGGACTGCAGTTCGATCCCAGGCACCACCTCAGGGTGGGCTGAGCCGGCCACAGTCCTGGTATGGTGGTGCACACCTGTAATCCCAGCTCCGGGGAGGCTGAAGCTAGAAGATCACCACCAGTCCGAGCTGCATAGTGAGACCCTGCAACAACCAAATACAGTAAAAAAACAAAAAACCTGCATTCGGATCTGATCACTGCCATTGTTTTTCTTTCACAGGGAAAAACTAGTGTGAATTCAGAGAGGGACTGTTTTAGGGACACAAAAAGTAGGGTTTTGCAAGGAAAAAGCCCAAGAGATCCAGTTAGTATCTTTTTTTTTTTTTTTTTTTTTTTTTTCCCGTACTGAGGATCGAACTCAAGACCTTGCACTTGCCAGGCAAGCACTTATGTCACTAAGCTAGCTCCCCAGCCCAGTATCTTTAAATATATGAATGGTTTTAGAAAAGGTAATTGAGTAAAAGAAAACAAGTCTGAATGACAGCAGGCAAGATTTAGCCAGGCCTGGGAATTTCTTGACAATCACCTTAATAGAATACTGGAATTGGTCAGTGGGGGAGTTTCTCATGCCCTTTCCTGAAAAAATGCTTCAATGAACCAAAAGTTTTGAGTCAGAGACATTTACTTTCCTGCAGGCAGGTGGTGAGCACATCCCTCTGGACTCTACTGTTCTGAGGCTCTATACGCCCCAGGACAGAACCAGGCTTTCCCCTTTCCATAATTCCCAGAATGACTTGCTCCTCCTGGGAAATAGCACCAAACACTGCTAGGTCGATCTTTGTCCCCACTGATAAGTATGGCCATATAGCCACCTAGAGAACAAGAGCTCAGCACAGCAGCAAAGCCAGAAATCAATTCTCTAACAGCCACACATGGATTCAAGAACCCTTTCACAACACAGCCTACAACTAACTGAGAAAACAGAAAACACTCCCACAGCATGTGCAAATGAGAAATGTATTTGCATTGACAATGTAAAGTTTAAGTAACGAACAAGAAAGAGTCTTCTGAAATTAAGAGATGATAATATTGAAGATATTTCTAAGGAAACCTGTAATGAACACTTTTGACATTCAGAAGTACTTGTAGTTTTTAGTCCAAATAAAGACAATAATTCAGGGCCTAGGGATATAGCTCAGTGGCATAAGCACCTGCCTGGCAAGCGCAAGGTCCCAAATCCAATACCTAGTACCGGGGGAAAAAAAAAAAAAAAGACAATATTTCAAGAGAAAATCATGAGGAAGAGCTGCCACTAAAACAAAAACAAGAAGAAAAAAGCTTCCTCTAGGTTCAGACCTTCCCACCAGTGAGTCCAAGTTTAAAAATCTTGACTTTCACCTCCCATAACCTGAACTCCTTGAGGGAAAGTCAAGAAAGTCAGGGGCCAAGTCTTTGTCCTTTTTCCAAACACAGACTCTGCCACGGGTCCAGTACAGAGCAGATCCTATTTAAATGTTTGCTGAAGGAATGCATAAAAGATGTGGCCTGGTCTGCAGAGTGGGGGAGCAGCAAGTTTATGTGAGTACAGGTTGCAGAATGCCCAGCATAGTGCACAGTCTAATTAACAGAACCAACCCCACGCATCTCAGTTTCTTTTAGAGAAACAATAAAGATCTTCCTGTGCTCCTCCAGATTTGTAATTTCCTGGGGTTTTTTTCCTCCAACAGGGTATTGCTGTATAAAATGGAACTTACAAGTTCGGTCCTTTCAAGTTCGCACTCTATCTATAAAGTCTGCGGGCACTATTCTGAATCCCATCTTTGATAGCAACCCCAAGTGCTTGAATTGTCATCACAGGCTACCAGAAAGCACTGGCAAATTACGTGTTCAGAGAACAATAAAAAACGCTCACATATCCTATCCTCTTGATCATTACTACTTTGTTCCATATAAACCTCAAAGGTGGTTCCCCAAGATTGGTCTCTACAGGAGGAAGAAATGAAGAAACATAAAACATAAAAAGTGAATATGAGCAGCTATAACTTGCATACTGCACCCCATTTTCTTTGGTAGAAAACTGATTTAATACATGGTGAGGCAGATCCTGCCTGGAGGTGGTGTGCAGAGTATCCCCTCCAAGACAGCTCAGGAGGTTCCTGGCCTGTGGCCCTGTTTCAAAATCAATCCTGGCTATGGGCAAAAGTTTACCTCTCATATTTGGGGGTAGTTTCTCAGAGGCACAGCTACAGCCCCTGCAACTCGGTTCTAGCATTTGTTTGCACATGTTTAAAGTAGTTAGAAAGCGCCACTAACGAAAAGAAGCTCTCCATCAGAAACCAGGAGAAGCTTAATGGGAATAAAGACTCTGGAAAGGTCACAGAGGGGTAAAAAAAAAAATGGTTCTTTTTTTCTGTGGCTATAGGGGGTTTATTGTTGCTGGTGCCCAAACTGGAAAAGGAATAGCAGGAGATTAATAATTGAAATGTTGCTATTATTGGTTTTCTAAACTATATGTGGGTTATTCTTTCCCTGGGGTCATCATCCCTGTAAGCAGCTCAGAAGATAGAAGGATTTAACACACCGAGAAAATGCCTGTTACAGCTGGGACTTTACTAAATATACTAGTTGCTAATGGAGTCTCATACAATCCAATAAAGCTAGAAATTAAAAAAAACCTCTGAGAAGTTAAATAACATGCCCCAAGTCAGGTGGCTAGACTCATATCCAGTTTCTCTCATTCAAGTGCCATACCACACTGACCAGAGTCACAGCTAAAATTAATGAGCTTTGATTCACTACTAAAATGTGATGAGCTGGAAAACAATATTTATACTTACTCATTTTTAAAATGTAAAACATAAACACAGGAAAAGATATTTTGGGACATATGTCATCAAATTCTTTTAAGGGAAGATGATTCAGAATCTCATTTCTTGGTAGAAAGGTGTCTTTCAGTCCATTTAATGATGGATTTCAGTGTGAGAGTTTCTAGAAGTCTGACTATGAAGTGCTCCTTGATATAAACCAACACTAATCAACATATCACACCTCAGGGACAGTGAGACACAATTCATTTGGAATGTAGGTCTCTCTAATTCAAACCCGTGGCAATCCAGACCTTTGTGGTTGGCCTTTGTACTACGTACTGAAATGGCCCTGCTAAACAAGTTGATGGAGTAAATGCAATCACAAGGCAAATGTTTAACCTTCCAAAGAAAATAAACCTTTTTAAAAGAAGTTTAACTTGATCAGTACCAAACCACTGAAAACTAATGTGCTATTTACAAACCCAGCCTTATTAAAGCAAACTTTGCTACAGTGATTATACTTTACTACCCATTGAATCATATTATCGAATATACCTTGTTTCAAAAACAGCATTCTTGTCTAAGTCTTTGACAGTTTTGAATGTTCCTCTAATGCATGCAGGCCTTCACCCAGGATTCCAACTCCACTGAAGCAGTTCCAGCCAAAAGCTTCACATGTCATTTACTTCTCCTCAGAAGAATCACACTCAATTTTTAGAAGTTCTAAGATGAATTAGAAATCCCTCTTCCAGGAGAATACCACAGAAAAAGCCCTGCACATTTAACAGGCACACAGGAAGTCCACATGCCCTGATTAGGGTATGGTAAATACCAGGTTCATTAAACATACTGGATTTACCAAAGAGAGAGGACGGAGGCCTGTGGAGCCTTGAAAGCAGTCACCACAGTAGGGGTACGTGGGTCACAGTAGCACGATCCCTGGCCATGGACATCCTGCCCAACAGTCTCCTCAAAAGACCTCGCTGGGCTTTTGACTGAGTGACAGTGGGCTGGTTGAGGAGCGCGAGAGTGCCTGCTTTGGCAGCACATACACTTACATTGACAAGAGTCGCGAGGAAAACTAGCAAAACAATTATAGATACACAGAGAAACTGTTGTAGAATAAAAGCCTACCAAACATAGGAACAATTGAGAAAGCACACAGACAAGATTTTAGAAAACCAAGGATTGAGGAGGGGGGACAATCTGGATCACCTGTGACAGGAAAGACAGGCTGGCAAGGAAAACCCATGCGCTGAGACCTTTGAGATCATGATAATTCTTAAACCATAACACCTTACACACCTACAGTTCTTTATCTGATGTGATGCACTGAAAGAGCTATGTAATAAAAATGGGAGTGTCGGGTCTCAGGCTAAGGAGATGGCCAACATGCCACATGGATTTAGGATGAAGAACATGTGAGCTATGCAGTTCCCAAAGTGGCTTTGCACAAAGTTGACAAAATACATCCCAACCCACATACCCATACCACTGTAACAGGGAGAGAAACCTGCAGTCCATAGTTCTCAATTCAATGCCAAGTTCCTTCTCTAATACTCACTCTCAGTGTCCAGCAGAGGGAGTCTCAAGGAGGTACGTACTTAATAAAGAGAAAACTGTTTCATTTTAACACTCTAGACAGTGGGAGCTTTGACTGCAGCCCCCTCCCCTAGACAGATGAACAATGCATGCCCGACATGGGCTCTCGTGCATACTCCCCTATCCACCAGCATGTTCTCTTCTGCGTGAGGGACTGACCAGAAATTTTGTTTCGCTTTGTCGAATGGTTAAATGGACCTTGTGTTCTTCAGAATCAAAGAGGAAAGCCCCTGGAATAACATCTCTCTGTTGCCTTCTAAACAGCCCCTTTGTTTCTAAGAGAGTCTGAAAAAAAATATTTACAGTCGATAGGTTATTTACAGCCTCGATATCCAAGGCCTGACTGGTAACTCTATTCCATCCAGAAACCTAATTCATTTGGAGCTTGGAATAACAGATTTTCTTTTCAGATAAGTTTTATTTTTTAAAATCAGCCACTCCTAACAGAGATAAAACTATTAATGTGATCCCTGTCTTACTCTCCATGACTGTTATCCGGATTTATACGATTACAATCTCTTCTTACCCCTTGCCCCTCCTCTCGGTTCCAGGCAAACCCGTTCCCCTCTCATTTGCGATTTAATCCACAGAGTATCTGAACAAAACCGAAAGAAAGCCAGATGGACCCTCGCTAAAAGTATGGAAAGGTTGCTATTTCAATGATTTCATGAGAGAAACATTTTCATGATGAAACGACTGGAAAATCAGGCACACTTTGGTTGAAAATCCCTCGTACTACAAATTCAAAAAAAAAAAAAAATCGAAGTGTAAAAACTTAGTTGATTCGGGTTTGATTTCTGAAGGAAGCTGTACAGAACTGACTGAAGAGAAAGGAAAGAGTGTGCAAGGCAAACGTAGCGCTTTTGCCTTACCTTCTTTTCTTTCTTCCTGAAGACAGTCAAATCGGAAAAAATGAGCCAGGTGAAGAAGGTGCACAATACGGATCTACACAGACCCATCCAGAAAAAAACGTCTCCGCCTGCCCCTGACTGGAAAGCCCAAACTACCTTCTCCCCTCCGCACGCTCATGCAGGGAGATCTGAGCCTATTTCATTGTTCTGCCTGGGTCTGAAATGGACTTTTCATCTTTATCCCCTCTCCGCGCCCGGCCCCACACAATCCGATTCCACAGCCGCCCCCCCCCACCCCCATCGGAGGCTCGCGACGAATAAAGGAGCGTGGGGTGGGAGTGGAGGGCAGCGGAGAGGGGCGCAGCGAGGAGGGCAGAGCGGGAGCCGCAGCCCGGAGGTGACGGCCGAGGCATCCCCGCCGCGGCCCGCCGAGCCCTCGCCCTCGCCCGCCCGCCCGCCCGGCACACCCCCCGCCCCGCCCCCACCCGCAGCCCGGCCGAGCCGAGCCCGGCCGCAGGGTCGCGGCCCCCACCCCCGCGCCAACAAAGCTGGGCCGGCGCGCTCACCTCCGCACGCGCGGGCCGTCGGGGCCGGGGTGTCCGCGGCTCATGGCACCCGGCGCGGGCGCGCGGCGCGCGAGCTCGGGCCCCCCCGCCTCAGGCGGCTCCTGCCATCTTGAGCCTGTGTCTCCGCTCGCGGCGCCGCCGAGGCCGCCCGCGCCCGCATCACCGCCTCGCTCGGCCGGCGCCGGGGGAGGGGGCCGGGCGCGTCGCCGTCGCCGTCGCCGTCGCCGTGGCCGCCGCGGACCGGGCCCTGCCTGCGAGAGCCGGGGCCGAGGGCCGGGTCCGCGGAGGGCGGGAGCCGGGGCGGGCAGCGCGCGGCCAGGGCCCGGCCGGAGCTCAGCGCAGCATGGCTGTGTGTGGGGGCTCGGCGAAAGTTGAGGGAGGAGGGGGCGGGGAGGCGGGGCGGGAG
>PVKN010023079.1:0-14931 GCA_004027915.1 Capromys pilorides | reverse complement strand
TACTGAGCTATATCCCTGGCCCAATAATTCTAAGCAGAAGTATTTTTCTCTGAATTTTAAACACATATCTATAAATGTTCCTAACATTTTTGGTTGTATAAGATAGATACATTTTATTATTATTATTATTATTATTATTATTATTATTTTAATTTATCTACTTGGTAAGGGTCTCACTACACAGCTTGGACTCATAGTGATCCTTCTGTTTTCAGCCTCCCCAGTGCTAGGATTACAAGCATGCACCACCATGCGAGGTCTTGGTAACTGGTTCAGTGTGCCCAAAGGTGGGACTAGCATGCATGTGGTACTGGGGATCGAACCCTGGTCCCTGTACTTGCCAAAGCAGGCACTTCAGTCCACTGAGCTATCTTGCTGGCCCAGATACATTTTATTATTAAAATCTAAAATAATTAATTTGTATTCCAGTTTTGTCTGATAAGCCCTTGAATAAAGCCTTGGTCTATATCTTGTCCATTTTTTCTGAACCCAGCAACTGGCCTAACCAAAGTGGACTTTCAAACTGAAATATATTTATTATCTTAGGACAACAAGCTTTTGTAAACCTTTTTCACTTGGCCAAAAAGGGAAAATCATAGTTGCCTTTTCACACTACCTCCTCTTTCTGGCGATCTTGGCTCCAGGTGAATAATTTGTGTATGTTACCCTTAACACCCAGGCCACAAAAACACACTTAAGCCACTGAAAATGAAGCAATCAGACCTACTTAAAAGTTTTGACCATCTGGATGAATAAGACTTAAAGGGGCAAAACCATTACCAAAAAAAACTTTCTTAGTGAGCTACCCAGGAGGTAATAGGTAGGTGGATTTTGCGCCAATTAGGACGTGTTATGATTGGCATGCCACTGTGAGGCTCTAAAGTTGCAGTTTAATGGAAATGCTGGCTGTCACCCCCAAAGTACATTTCAAGGCATTGCAAAGCTTTAGAATTAGCAGCAAGTGAATGGAAGGTTTCATCGGCATGGAACTCAGAAGATGAGGTGGCAGTGCAAGGACTTTTGCAGGTGTCACAGCTCTCCAGCCAGAGTCCCTTCTGCTACCTCCCCAGGACCTGACAGACAGGTCAGAGCATGGCACACTGAGAAGCTCCCTGCCCAGGTCTTGGATGGGGCAAAGTTCACAGGGACAGGCATGGAGACCTCAGACATTTGGAGCTAGCCCATCAGACTCCACATCAGATAACAATGTGAGGATCAATAAGCAAGCTTCTCCACAATCTTGTGTGCGTACATGAACGTGTGGGGGGTGTGGGGTGTGGGTGTGTGTGTGTGTATACAACACAAGCCATCCAATCGTTTTGAAGGGGTGGGTGAAGCAGACAGATCTGTGGGTCTGGGCAATTGTGGAACTCCTTCCTGAATATTTGGGGTTTGGCCTTGCAATACACATGGTGCCCCAGGCCACTCTTCCCTCAACTTTTAGGCCCAAGTGTATTTTAAGGTAAATTGGTCCCACATGCTCTGGATCCACTAACATGGAACTCACCAGTGCATGTTTTCAAAGAGCAATCTGATCCGAAGTTCAAGAAGCCCTCTGAGCCCCGCTTCTATGAAATCTCTCCGTGCCTTTTTTCTTAGAAGCAGGAAGCCACATTCGAATAGGAACAAATAAACTGTAAGCCCTAGAGACTTGGGTCTCGTTCCAAATGTGCCACCTTGGAAAGCAGTGGGTCTTCAATCCACTAAGACAGAGCTGCCAGCCCTTCTTTCTCAGAAGTGAAAGGAGAGCAGCCCTCTGCATGTGAGGAGCCGGAGCCAGTGGTTCTGGCTGGTGATCCATGCAGAGCTCCTGGAAGCCTCAGCGTTTCGTACTCCACCCGGGTTCCTGACACCTAAGCTCTGCCACAAAGTGGTACCCATCTGGTGGGCACCTCCTAGCCTTGGCTAGGCAGAGAGCCCAGCTAAGGCTGTGTGCTGAAAGTCAGAAGAGTCTTGTGTTTTTCTCCAAGCTTCAAAACTGGAGCCTCCTTCTATGCCATTTATATTGATGATATTATTAACACCACTTAGGCCTGGCGGAAGCGAAAGTGATGGTTCGCAGGTGTTGAGTATTCGTTAAAGAAAAAAAAAAAAATCAAGCAGAGCTCACAGTGACATTTGATGTGTGGTGCGGGGGTGATAAATACTCTCTGGGCAAGAAAGGCAGGTCTTAAAAGCTAGAATAATGGAAGTGCAGTGGACCACCAATCACCCTGGGCTCTTGAGCATGGCCCCGGCACCACAGAGAGCTTCAATAAGTAATATCGCCAACAGGTGGAACACAGGTACCCCCAGATGGAGCCAGGTGAGTCAGCCTCGGGTGTGGAGGAACACAATTTAGGAGCCTCCCATCCATTTCCAGGAAGGGTCATGAAGGCAGCTGTTCTTCAACTGCATCTTTGCTGTTCATGCACGCTGTCCTGCCAGGATGGCTTGAAGGAAACGCACAGACCCTAATCAGGGAAAGGAATGATGAGCCCTCCAGTGAACCCCAAAGCCATCACGGACATAGTGGCCAGGGCTTTGGCCACCTGTGCTTATCTTTTCTTTCTTTCTTTCTTTCTTTCTTTCTTTCTTTCTTTCTTTCTTTCTTTCTTTCTTTCTTTCTTTCTTTCGGACTGGGGTTCAAACTCACAACCTTGCACTTGCCAGGCAGGCACTTGTGCCATAGAGCTATCTCTCCAGCTCCTGCACTCCTGCTTACCTTTCAAGGGGTCCTAATAATCTATTCTCAACTCCAGCTTTTTATTGGTTTTTAAAAATTCTGACATCTAGGCCCTAACAAAGGCCAGTGACAACAGAGTCTCCAACAGATGAATCCTAGGGAATCAGCATTTCCCTCAAAGTTTTACCAGCTATCCTTTGCAGTCAGATTTGAGGGTCATAAGTGTAAAGGGACTTGAACACATTTTTTCCTGGGAGAGTACTAAAAAAAGTCCACATAACAGAGCAATTGTTTATCATGGCACTTTTTTTTTTTTTTTTTTGTACCAGGGATTTGAACTCAGGACCTTGTGCTTGCCAGGCAAGCTCTTCTGCTGCTGAGCTATGTACCCAGCCCCTATAGATCAACTGTTAATGGTGTTCTAATTACATGAAATAGGACTCAGAGTTCATGCTTCCCCCTACTGTCTCCACCACCCCCATATCACTGATCTGTACCTTCTCTTGATTTGTTCCAGTCATGGAGAATAAAGCAGCTCTCTGGAGACTTTTCCAGGCCAAATGCACAATAAATGGTTTAAACAGGACTAGCTCCAATCCCACGTGCTGAAACATCGATGGATTTAAAATGAACCAAACAAAAGATCTCTTCAAATATTTAATTAGTTTGGAGACTTTAGCCTTCCAACCAGTTGGGTAAAAATTCTCAAGAAAGCATGATTAAGGGATCCTCAAAAATGAAACGAAACACAACATTGAGCTAACATGGAGAGGAGGCTGGGTTTGAGAAAACAAACATAACATGTGTCTGAAGGCATTTTGGAAGGAATTTTACCATTTACTTAAAAAATATACTCAAAATGAGCAAGAGATGATTAAACAGTTATACAAATTTAAGGGCAAGTAAAACTTTTATGGCTGAAAATACCAGACATGGTTTTGAAGTCATTTCTTTAAAAGCCCTTAGATCCTGCTGTGGTTTGTATGCCTAGCTTTCTCAGTACATGCAAGAAGCAGACTAGCTACGCCCAGCACTCCAATGAGCTCTCCAGGCCTTTGCAAAGCAGCCACGCAGTGGGAGACAGAGGAAGGCGTGTGGGAGGTGTGAGCAAGCTGCTCCCAGTCTTCAAACTTAGGCTCCTACCCCAGCAAAGTGAATCAGTTTTCTTTGAAAAAGATGGAAATAAACTGAAGGCCCTGAAGAACCACCAAGAGCCTCACATCAGGAGGCCAATGAGGAGGCTAACTGCATTTTTGATAACTGCATCTTAGGAACTGGGGACGGGTGTCCTTCAGAGTGACAGGTCTGCATAGTACAGCGTGAGCGTCAG
Organism: Capromys pilorides; assembly: GCA_004027915.1. Classification (NCBI taxonomy): domain Eukaryota; kingdom Metazoa; phylum Chordata; class Mammalia; order Rodentia; family Capromyidae; genus Capromys; species Capromys pilorides. Next base: position 10,936 of record PVKN010023079.1, on the reverse strand, counting down.
GACACCTGCGGCTGACTCCTCAGGGAAACGTCCAGCAGGAAAACACAGCCTCTGTCTCGCTGTCATCCTCCCTCTTGTTTCCTCTCTTGTCCTGTCCCTTGGTGTTTGTGAGAGGCAGTGTCCAAGGCCACAGCCCGGGGCTCAGAATGGGTACTGTGACACATATATCCGCAGTCGGATCACAGAGCTGCCTCTGAAATTGATGACTGTGTTGACAGTGATCATCTCCAAGTCTAGCTGGATGTCCCGAGGCCCTTTGATGGGACGTGTCATCACCAGAGTGGCGCTGATGGGGCCTGTTTGCTGTGGACAGAAGCAGGGGACATTAGTTAGGAAGGTGTGATAGAAGCAAAAGGCTGTACACCTGAACCAGGGTGCCCTCCCCTGCCCACTTGAGGCACCCTTGCATCCTCCCCATGCCTCTGGTGTCATGTTCTTCCCCTGGCTTTGCCCACTCTGCTTTCTCCCATTCCTTCAGGTCTCATTTGAAAAGATGCTTCCTAAGGGACCTTGCCTGACTCCCCAGGCTCTGTTGGGTCTTTGCACAGGAGAGAAAACATGTGTTACTGTGCGTAATTACGTGTACTAACTCTTCAGTCCATGCCTGATGTCTAAGTTCCTGCTGGAGGAGGGGAGTCCTTTTAGAACCCAGTAAGCTGTCTTGAACACAGTAGGTCTTCAGAAAATAGCTCTCCATATCTATGGGTTCTGCATCCTTGGGTTCAATCAATCATAAGTCAAAAATCTTCGTGGGAGGAAAAACTATATCTGTACTGATAATGTGAGACTTTCCTTGTGTTGTCCTTACTTAAACAAGACAGTGTGATGACTCCTTAGATAGAATTGATGTGGTTTTATATAAGTGATCTAGAGATGACCTAAAGTATGCAGAGAATGTGTATAGGTTATATGCAAATACTATTCCATTTTAATAAGGGCATGGAACAGCAGCAGATTCTGGTATCACTAGGGGTCCTGGAACCAATCCCTTGCAGATATCAAGAGGCAACTATAAATTCTGAATGGATAAATAAGTCTTTGTTTAAACTTACCACAGGGATGGTCTCATTGCCTCTCTGGGATTCATCTCTACACCTGACCTTAGCCAAAAGGCCAAGAAGTGATTGGACTTCCTCACTACAATGAGGGTTTGGACCAGATCAGTAATTCTCAAACAAATGGCATTCAAAGCACCTGGAGTATTAAAAAAAAAAAAACCCTAACAATAATTTCAGGTCCCACCCCATGTGTAGGTCATTATGGTTTTATATCATTCCTGGGGAAAGCAAAATTTGTTAGGAACCCATTTAGGAAAACACTGTGGTTACTTCAGGCTTGGTCATTCCATGACCTTAACCCTGAGATCCTAACAATTTCACTTTTCCCCTCCATGAAATTTTTTTCAAGCATTTTCAAGGAGATAGGGAGAGAAGAATGACATCAGTTGACCTAGCAAGTGTGAGACCTCTTCTAGCCATCTTTATCTATATCCACTTATTTCATCCTTATAAAAACCGTAAGGGACCTTGCTTACTCAAAGTGTGGTCCTAGTCCGCATAATTATCACTGAGTAGCTTAATAGAAGTGCAGAATCTTGAACACCACCTAAGATCTACTGAGCTAAAATCTGTAGCTTAACACAATCCCCAGGTGATCTCTGTACGCATTAACAATTAATGAAGTGCTGATCTCAAAGCACAGGGTCACACCATAGGATTCCATAGGCCCTTGTCTAAGGGTTACCCAAAGGGTATATATCTCATTATCATTTTTCCATTTTATAAATAATCAAACTGAGGTCCAGCAAAGTTAACCAATTCCTTGCGGTCATCCAGCTAGTCAGGGGCATAGCTAAGAAGCTTCCACTTAGGTTTTCTGAGCTGACTCCAAGCCCCCCACCCATTTTCACTATGTAACAAATATCAGAAGAGATTCTGCATTGCACCTCTTTATCCATTCTACTGTCCCACACCAGAGAAGCTCTGGCTTGGTGCAATGGAGAGATATAACATCTGTAGAGGAAATAGTGTGGGAGGAACAGGGATGTGCTGGACAATCACTTCCCAGAAGCTGAAGAACACAGCCCTGTGCCCAGAAAATGAAAGCAATAATCTCCATGAAATTAAGGATTTGGCTGTGTAAAGCCACATCAGACATTTATTCTGTCTCCTTCAAAGGGGTCCTCTCCATAAAGTTCTGAGTGTGATTCAAGGGCTGCCACAGATACCACGAGGGCAAGGACGGAAGACAGGTGCAGGCCAGGTACTGGAGCCTCACTGACTTTTGGGTTGTCAGAAGTCTTACAGCCACAATTTTTTGTCAACATCCACGTAATTGGCATCTACTCACAAAGAGGATCTTTTGGACTTCCTTGTCAGTCCTTGCAAAACCTCAGAGCCCTGAGCCAGTTCTGCAGAGAGTATAGTCACACAGGGAAATGACTTTGACATATATAAACATCTCACCAGCTGTTTGCATGAACACAAGCTTAGAGTTCAGGACCTTGAGCTGTGGGCAGCACTCTGGAGGGCCGTTTACAGAGCCAATAGTCTGGAAGAGGGTAGAGGAGGAAGTAGAAACTTGCTTCCAAGGTGTTCTTCTGGGACTTCCTGATAAATATGTCCAGACTAGATTTCCATTCAGAAGTGACCTTAGGGTCCATTCTCTGCCTGGTTCTCACACAGCTATGGAATCCTAAGAAAAGTTTGCCATCGAGTACCTCAAAGGACTCAAGTGCATTCCAGCACCACTAAAGACAGTCATTTCTTCCATTGCACTTCTAGCCTTTAAGGCAGAGCCCGTGCATTAGTAAAATTGTCTCTTAATAGCCACTGGTCCTTGGTGGTCAGTGATTCAAGCTGATGATAATGATATGTTATTAGGCATAAGCTACAACTTTTCGTATTTCTTATTTAACCCTCCTAACATTATCCGTAAGTAGGTTAAGGATACTATGTAAGATCACAACACTAGTGCCTGGCTCTAGAGTATCAGACTCCAAAAGTCATGCTCCTAATTTCTGTGTACTAGGTAAGATATTGATATCAATCCAAGTTCTTTAATTTCTTATCATGCCACAGCATTTACTTGACTTGAGAATCGCTCCATGTGGTGTTTGCTAATTTGTCCCCATACCACCCACTACAGTGTGTGTGTTGGTTCCTCAAGGGAAGAAGCCACAATCTGTTTCTGAATCCTCAGCATTTGACCCACACATGCATGGAGAGTGGCACCAAATAAATAATGGTGATGGGAGGATGCACATGAATGAATGCTAATGGAGCTGCATGAATGGGAGAAAGCTACAAAGAGGCCACTAGATACATCTGGTTGGCCTTGCTCCACATGTTTTCAGATTTGCTCTGAATCAACTTATGTGATGGCATTGTCCAAGAAGGCCAGCTGGAGCAAGTCAGCTTCCCTTGGCCCTTTGATCTGATCCAGGTATGGTGTGCAGGAAAGACACTTCGGCACAGTCTGAACCCTGTAAGTCATGCTCCTCCAGCTAGCCCTAACTGTACCCTCAGCTTTCATGGGACGAAAGCCAGTGCCCAGTCCTCTGTCCACAGCTCAGTGTAAGTGAGGCTGCCAACAGAGCTGGTAAAGGGATCTACATGTAGACATACAAGTATATGTACATGCGATATATGCATATCTTTTATTTTAAGGAAGGGTCGACAGGGTGTTCAGGGTCTCACTACTAAATCAGACTTGTAGTGATCCACCTGTTTACAGCCTCACAAGAGCTAGGATTACAGGCACGTACCACCATGCCCAGTCTCAATTGCCATCTCAGCATGACCCAAGGGTGGGGCTGGTATAGCTGGCCTGGGCATCAAAGCCCCAGCCCCTGCACCTGCTTGCAGGCACTTTAATCTACTGAGTTACTTGGCTAGCCCTGATATATGTATATCCATTTGCTTAGGTGTGTATGTTTTCAATATGTATGGGTGTGTGTGCATATGTGTATATAGTCAAGTAAATATGGGCTGGCCAGATAATTCAGTGGATTAAAGCACCCGCTTAGGCAAACGCAAGGACTAGAGTTCAATCCCTGGTGTGCTATGCCAGCTCTGCCCCCAGGGCACACTGAAAAGGTGACTGAGACTGGCCGTGGTGGTGTGTGCCTATAATCCCAGCACTTGGGAGGCTGAAAACAGGATGATCACTATGAGTCCGATCTGTGTAGTAAGACCCATAGCGTAGACCTTGTACTAAATACATAAAAAAAATTAAACATTTAAACATTTAAGTGGATGTGAGCAAACGTATGGCTTGCCTGCTAGATGAAATTTTCCTCCAAAATGCTTGTGACTAAATCAGCGAATCTCATAGTGGGATAGTCCAAATAGCCATGCAGACCACTTTGTCACATAATGCTACAATCTCCTGGTAGCATTCCCAACTTTTCTAAGGCTCAAGAGTTCATAAGCTCCTAACAACAGTCATAGCAGCATCAGCAGCATTGACAACAACAGTATCTATACAGTACTAATATTTATTGAATTGTTACTGGGTGTTAAAGTAGACTTTTTGGCATCTGAACTTCTGCTCAGATCTCAAAGCTGGAAAACGAGGTTAAAAAAATCCCACATTTGAAAGACTGATATAAAGACCTTGTGTATGAGTGCACTGATACCCCTAGAGTTCTACTATAAGTCTGTGTGAGACACAGAGGGACAAAAGTCTTGAGGTGCCAGGTGATCAACCGATGACCTTATTACTCACATCAGGGATTGATCAATGTGATGTAGTCAGGAAAATTAAAAAAAAAAAAAAACCAACACTTCAAGGCCATGTTGTAGAAGGAAGAGCATTTGGGTGTCTTCCCCAGAGAGGACACCAACATCTGGCTACCAGGGCAACAATCAGTAAGATCCTGACCCTCCCAACCCTGTTGTTTCTGCCACCTGTACCCCCGCCATCCTGGAGGAGCTAGAATCAGCACTGTCCTTGCTGGGAAGAGAAGAGGAAGCCTGTACAGAGGCCAACCACATCCATCACTGCTCTGACACAGAGAGATGGTGACATGTCACAGTGAAAGAGAATCTGAGAGGTTGAAGTTCCATTTAAACCAGCAGGGATCCTTGGTGAGGAAGAACTAGATAACTCAACAGTGAATGAATGCGCCTTGCTATTGGAGAAGCAACCTGAGAGGTCACCTGGGTGTGGGCCAGCAGCCAAAGAAAGAAGGTCTTGCCCACTTCACCACTGTGAAAGCCCAGCAGCTTAACAAAAAGTCATTATGCATTCCAGGCACTGTGCTAAGTGGACGATGTCATCTAATCCCAAGATAAACACTGGTGTTCCCTTCTGAACAGACAGGAAATTGAAGACCTGTGAGGTTAAATGACTCTAGTTGGGGTTACATACAGTGAGATGAGTCAGTCTGTCCTCACAACCCACAGTAAACACCCGTGAGTGGCCAGCTCGGAGGGTCCTGCAGCTCTGGATAGCCTGGATGTGAGAAAGGCCAGGCTTGTCTGGTTGGTTTCTCTGTCTTCTTGCCCCAACACCTAGTGCCTTCTCAGAGGCTCATCTCATGTCTTTTTTTTTTTTTTTTTTTTGTCTTCTCAGATGTAGCCTGGGGACTTTCAGGCTAGGAGCCACCTTCTCACTCTCAAGTTTAACCACTTTAATGGCAGGCCTACGTCCCTTTGTCTGTTCCATGTCCTTCCACATTTTCTGAATAAATACTAAAGCATTAGAGTCCTTCTCGAGCTGAACACAGAGGAAGTTTTCAGGAAGGGAATGGCCTTCCTGTCCACTCCAGCTACAGGACAGTCTTATTTTCCAACCATCACTAGACACCTCTCAAATAAGCCACTACAGGGGCCATTACAGTAATGGTCAAAGGGAATTTTTAAAAATGTTTTTAAAATATATTTATTTGTTTGGCACAGGGTCTCACTACAAAGCTTGAACTCTTAGGGATCCTCCTGTTTTAGCCTCCCAAGAATGGGATTATAGATGTGCACCACCATGTCCTGTTTCAGTCACCAACAAGGCATGATGCCAGCATGGTATAAGGTACCTGGGATCGAAACTGGGTCCTTGCACTTGCCAAGCAGGCACTTGGACCACTGAGTTATCTTCCCAGACATCAAGGGGGATTTTATTGTCTGCTGTCCAGGTGAGTGACATGTTGCCCAGATAACCCCCTCTGCCTTCCTCCTATCCCACTCAGGGTTAGGGCAATCTCAGGCAGGGGATGTATGTATGATGACGTCTTAAATCCCCAAGGGAGTTGTCTTCTTATCCTATAACTAGGACCCACTGGATCTAGAAGAGGCTAGATGCAAGGACAAGCAGGCAACCAGCCCAGAGAGGCTTGGCAAGTATGGGTTCTTGCAGGATGACCAGTGCTAATGGGGTGGGGAATGGATGGATGGACACATCTTTAAGAAGCTCCTCTACCCCTCACTCATTCCAACTTACCTCAATTTCCTTGAACCTGAACCAAACCCAGTATTTTGATCTACAGAACCAGCTCTATAGATCATATGATCATACACAATGACCCAGTTGCTTTAGCTTTCTAGAAGATATACATTAGTGAGGATACACTTGTCCCTGGAGCCTTTTCTAAAACATTCTTCTTGCTACTTCTATGACTTCCAGCCCCAGAAACAAGGATCAAAAGATTCTGCCATGAGATGGAGGGAGAGGAACTGGAGCACAGATGTGTTCTTTCACAGGCTGTTGGCTCAGTCTCTTGTGCAAGTGGATGACTACCACGGGTCTATCCTTCTGAGAGTAGCTTCTCACAGTGACCCCAGAGGGTCATACACAGTGTTGGCTAGAAGTGAGACTATCCCCGGCTCAAATCACTCAAAGATGACCAGGCTCCAGTTCTTAGAACATGTAAATGTTAACTTAAAAGGAAAAAAGTTTATAGATGTGGTTATGGATCTGGACACAGGGAGAGTTTGGGTGGGTCCTAAGTCTAATCACAAGCATCCTTAGAAGATGTTGATGGATGGTGATTTGACAAGCACTGAAGAGGAAGAGATGATGTAAACGCAGAGGCAGAGACTGCAGGCATGAGGCCACGGCAGGAAATGCTGGTGGCCATTAGAAGCAAGAGGGGGCAAGGAAAGGGCTCTCACCTAGAGATGGGGGTGCGGGGAACAGCTGTGTCAACACCTTAGTTTCAGCCCAGTGAACCCCAGTCATTGGGCATGTGGCTCTGAAACTAGCAGAGAAGAAATTTCTGCTGTCGTGATTTGTTACAGGAGCCACAGGAAACGAACTCAATGGTTCTTTCTCACCGTCTTCTGAAACAGGTCTGAAAAAGGAGCTCTGAAATCTGCTTTTTGGAAAGTTCCCTAGTTCACCCTGAAAGGTAACAAACACTGCTCTCAGCCAGGGGCCTGTTAAGAAGAGCCTGATTGCTCCAGAGGTTATGGAAGAGAAACGTCATGATGTATGTGGTATGGTATCACATGCATGCAGTTTATTCTATTTATTTACTTTTTTGAAGTATTGGAGATTGAACTTGGGACCTGGTGCTTACCAGGCAGGAGTTTATGCTGTTGAGCTATATCCCTGGCCATGCAATTTATTTTAAAAAGATACATTTTAGGCTATATACTCTGGTATGGATAAGTCAGTGCTACCTAATCAAACTTTCTCTGGCTGTAAAAGAAGATAAAGCATCTAATACAGCAGCTGAGCTATCTGATATGGTAGCTCCATTTGGCTTTGGGGCACTTATCAATGAGGCCAGCTCCATGGAGGAGATAAATGTTTAATTTATTTGTGTTTAGCTTAAAGAGTGACATGGACAAGGCAGTGATCTGCTTCTGTAAGCTACACCTGTGACTTACTGGCATGAAAGTATCATGAGGGCAAGGATTTGGGGACATTTTCTTCATCGCTAGATCCTCAAAAATACACAGTAGGTATTTAATATTTGTTGCATGGATGAATGGATCAATGGAGATGTGAATGCCTCTCCTGCAGAGGTTTAGGAGAAAAATGATCTGAAGTCACATGCTGGCCTAACTTCTCATTTCAGAAGGAGAGAGACATCTTTGCTAAGGTCACTCAGAAAGTGATGGAAACCAGGGGCTTGGGCTCCCAACTTTCACCTTCTCTCTTCTCTCTTCATACCTTTCTCTCCTCTCTACACTCTTACCTGTTCTGTTACTGCATATTCCTAGGTTAGGTAACACAAGACCATTGTTAAAAATGGCAGCCACCACTCACCACTCTCTCTTACCCGCATATAGAATTCCCGACCTTCATTCCCAGATTTGATCTGGAAAATGTAATAGGCCCCAGGGTAGCGGGTGGTTGCTTGCATCTGGAAGATGTCAGCAGGCACAGAGCGTCCTGACACTACATCCATGTCCCGGAACAAGATGGTAAAGGGCTGGTCTCTGCAGCCGGGGTTTTCTGCAGGACACATACAGCGACTGTAGGGAAGAGAAACCTTGTGAAAACTCAGTCAATCCTTTCCAGGCGCTGGCAAGGCCTATCTGCTCTCTCAAAATGCTAAAAATGGGGCCTCCCCGTTATATCACCAAGTCAGGTCAATGGGGGAACCTCTCTGCTCTGGGCTGGAGTCTAAAACCTTTCAGTAGGTAAACGAGCTCTGTTTGCTATAGAATAGGCTTTTCTAGTCACCAGATACTTTGGCTACTAGAGGATCTAAACTGGATCTCCGGTGCTGGGAACACTAGAACATTTTCCAGTGCACTTCACATCGTCACGTACTTAGGTTTCAAAGGTGCCAGTGGTCACGCAGCTCTTTGCTTCTCAGCCAAAGGTACTTATTAAGAAATTTTAAAAGTGAAAATTACATTAGGTTGATGGGTTTCAAGGATCCCTTCACACACTCTTGCACTTACCCAATTTATATGGATATAATTGAATCTCTCTGTTCAATTAACGAGAGCTCAAGACTCACTGTATATAAGACAAGATATTAGATGATGTGGAAATTACATGATAAATAAGGTCCTTCAAATAGTTTACTTTCTAGTAGGAGAAATAAGTAAAAACCACAAATATTTTTAACTCAAAGCAGCTGGCTTAGAAAACTAGCGAGAGCATGTCTTCATATAAAATCTTTGACTCTTATACCTGTGACTTGTCCTTAGGCCCCTCTCCTCTGTCTCTCACCTCCCTCGTGAGGCTCCCCTAGGAGTCAGAGTTCAGAGCTCAGGTATGTGCTGATGTGTATCTTGGCGGCCAGCAATGGGGTCAGCTTTGCCATTTTTCGGCCCTTCTCCCCTAACTTCCATTCTGTCTACAAAACCTGGCAGTTCTACTTCCAAGATAGATTCCAAATCCAGTTTCTTCTCCCTGCCTTCATTTTCACTGCCACGATCCTCTAGAGGATCATTCTCTCTTCCTTAGAGCTCAGGGGTGAGATTTGTCAAGCGCAAATCAGAACAGGCCTCTCCCCTGCTGAAGACTCTTAAGTGCAACTTAAATAAAAATGAAAAGCTTACTTTAGTCCTCGTACCCCGTAGATTCTGGCTCTGTCTTCCTGCATAGCCTCCTCTCCCACTGCACTCACTAAGCTGCAGCACCTCAGGAGTCTTCTGTTCTCTGCAGGACTAGAGTCACTCCTGCCTTACAGCTTTTGCACAAGGACTGCCTTTGCACTTCTACTCTCTGTTTAATGTGGGCTGGGTGTGTCACCTCCTGAGGGAGACCTGAGGAAGACCTGGACTCCTGTGTCTAAACAAGGTCCAGTTCATTCTTTTGCTTAAAAATAAAATGCACTTATTTCTGTTGATAGCACTGGTCTCAGTTTATTCACAGGATTATTTAAGTCTCCTGAAGGAGCAGAATCCGTAGTTCCTGACACAGGACAGGAGTCCTATTAGGAGTTAATAAGCAAATGAATATAAGGAATTTCTAAAGTTTTTTTTTCTTTCAAGGCTGCAGTAAAACAGCCAAGTCAAAATATTTCTGGTGCCAAAATGACCACATTAAAATGTCAAGTGTCACGTAGAAAATAATTACTTCCTAAAAGAAATTTGGAGGAGGAAGTGATGGCTCCCAGCTGAAGAGGATCCCAAGCTGCTGGGAGCAGGCGTCTGCGTGGAGCTCTGGAAGGTGGGGTGGAGTCGGAAGCAATGTCTTCCATATGGCAGGAAGTGCATGCGCAAAGCAAAGAGATGGACCGCAGCAGTATGGGTAAAGATGAGGGCAGGTGCTGTTCCGGTTGCCAGGGGCACAGGAAATCTGAGCAGGAGAGGAGCTGGTAGGGGCAGCCAAGAGACTGGCCTGGGGCTTGGAGGGAGGGAGCGGCCGAGCATCATGACTTCCTGGTAATGCCAATTTGGGGCCACCCACTGAATAGGACCAGTTCCTGGCTACATACAAACCCAGAGAGAGTTACAGACAGAAGTGGGCAGCAGCAGCCTGAAACCCTGCTCTGTCACAGTGGGCCCTTGGAGCAGATATGGGAGACCCTTGTTCTAATGGTTCCTCAGAAACACAGCTCTGGGTAACAAGTACAGAAGTCTCTGAAGGACCTGCCTGTCCTGACTTTGTCCTTTATTTGCCTGTTTTTGACCACAGCAGGAACCATACTGGTAAGCCATGAATTATTCTGCAGATGCTGCGCTCCTAGGGGGTGGGATGAGTGTGCCTGACCTTTCCTGCGCCTGCAGCTTGAGCGCTTGGGGTTGTTTAGGGGTTAAGAACTGTGTGGTTCATAGGGGTGGAGCAGAAGATGTACAAGCACATGAGCACACAGATGCGTTTGTATTTGTGTATAGAGGCAGAGGAGGAACTGAGATGATCCTAGAAGCCCTAAAAGAGAACGAAAAAGTGCTCCTGGGGTGCCAGGGCTAGAGAGCATAGCCCTGGCGTATTTAAATTATTGAAACTCTTTCTGTAATTCTCTACTCAGCCCTAATATGTGTCATCTGTGACTTAATAAAAACAGAAACTTGATCAGATCAAGTTAAAC
>PVKN010023078.1:0-14930 GCA_004027915.1 Capromys pilorides | reverse complement strand
GAGAGAAGAGGAGGGGTACAGGGCATCAGAGAGAGAGCAGGAGGGGTACAGAGGGTAGGAGAGAGGAGGAGGTGTAGGGAGTAGGGAGAGAGCTGGAGAGGGTACAGGGGGTCAGGGAGAGAGTAGGGGAGGTGCAGGGTGTCAGGTTAGAGCAGGAGGGGTACGGGGGTCAGGTTAGAGCAGGAGGGGTGCAGGGGTCGGGGAGAGAGCAGGAAAGCCTGAATAAGAAATAATCATGAAAGTTTTCTCAATGCCCACATGTGTCGTTAGCTATTTCCTGTGTTTCTTCCCTAGAAGTCGTTGCTGTTCCAAATAGGTTATATCCCTAGATTATGCTCCGTGTGCAAGTGCGCTTGTGACACGTGAAATATGAGGAGTCCCCTGGCACTTTCCGAACCTGGTCTGCGTGAGGCGAGGGTGCGCGAGCTGCTCTCGTTGCTAACGTGTCACGCACCACCCTCCCTCCCCCCATCCTGGAGAATCGCTGACGTCTGTACGCACGGAGCAGCCACATTTTCTTAGCAAGCTCACATAAACTGCTCTACAAGTGTTTGCCGTTCTCACGAGGCCTCTTCTCGGTCTCCCTATTTGTTCCTTTTGCATAGTTAGCCAGCGAAGGAGTTGGGACCATTTAGAAAAGCCCTGCGGACTGGGAATATTAGTAGAGAGGTGGCAATGTGCTCGTTTTCCTGTCTTAGGAACTCGTCCACGTAAACCCGAGTGCTGGACACACAGCCGTCCTCCCTGGAGACTGGGCACTGGGAACAACCGTACCCTACAGGCCGAGAGGCCTCTGGCCACCCCAGGACGCATGCTGTTGTTCTTGGGTGATGCTCAAGAGATGGCTATACTGATGCTGCCCAATCCCTTTGCTCAGAACCATCAAGGGAAGTCGCCATCGCGGCCGCTCACTCTGCCACCATGTGCCCCAGAGTCGCTGGGGTACCCAAGGGGAGGACTGAGGAGCCCAAAGCTAAGGGAACACAGCAAAGCCTCCCACAGACAAAGCCAGCACTCGTCTTGGCCTGTTTTTCCTATCAAGCCCTTTTTTCTTTTTATTCATATTTTTAGATTAATATGTTGTTATAATATTTGGTGACTTATTTTATGCACTTACTAATATAACAAAAATACGTTCTATATTAATATAATTTCTACACTTAACTGTTAACATTTTACTTTTTATGTAATTTATATAAACAATCACACATTGAGTTGCTTGACAACACCTTTTACAAAAAAGAGAACGCTAGCAATCCAGGGTTTCTAGGGAGGGAGCTACTCTAAATACATTACCAGTCTGCTAAAACTGAAAATTTCACTGAGCAGAAACTTATACAGACCCTAGTACCCCTCAACTTCAGGGGAAGAGTACAGTGAGTCCTTCCTGATCCTTGCTATGGTCTGGAAAGTTTATATTTGTAACCCAAGAAAAATTTATTTGAATCCTGGCTAGTCAACTCCAATCTACCATTTCCAGTGCAACCCGTGGTGAGACTAGACATTAAGGTATACTTGCAGTTGTGGGGAGCCAAGGGGTCCTAGGTCCAGCTAGGATGGTGGCTGACCACCACATGAAAAAAGACCTTGAGGGCCAGGCAAATAGTTCAGCGGATTAAAGCACCTCCAAGCAAGCACAGGGGCCAGGGTTTCCATCCCCAGGCCTGCCATGCCAGCCCCACTCCTGGGGCACGCTGAGACAGAAACTGAGACTGGGCGTGGTAGTACGCACCTGAAATCCCAGCTCTTGGGAGGCCGTGAATAGGCGGATCACTATGAGTCTGATCTAGTAGTGAGATCCTGAACACCCTGTAGACCCTTCCCTAAAATACCAAAAAAAAAAAAAAAAAAGACCTTGAGCCAGGGATAATCCAGGTTTTATTTTTTAAGACTATAAAGTAGTGTTAAAACAGAAAAAGTTTCAAACGATACTAAGCAGAATGTGCTTTTTGCAGTATTTGTTGTATGTCCTAGCATTGTCTTCAAATTAGTTGTTCATATTACCAGATATACACATGAAAAATTAGAAGAAAAAAATAAGAAAGTAAGAAGAGAGAAAAAGAAAACAGAATTGAAAGAAGAAAATAAAACAAATAATGGATTAACTTCTCTTTTCCACAGACCAGTAGAATCCACAGTGCAATGATCCCAACCCTCCTGCTTACAAACACTGACGCCTCTCTCCCCTGCCTCCTCTCCTGTCCTTCTCCTCATCTCAGTGATTCCTGCCTCTTGAGCAGACTCACTCCCTCTGCCCAGTGTCTACTGTGCCCTTGAGGTTTTATTTTCTCTTTCAGGTGGCTGGGGGATGAGTGGCCGTAGCTGTGAGGGAAGTGAGTGCCACAAGCCGGGCTAGGAAGCAGGTGTGAAGTCACCTTTGCACTATGCAGAGAGAGATGCACGGAGCGTGCTCTGCATAACACAACTCGAGGCAATATCTAATGTCTTAGGGCCACCGCTTCTGCTCCGATGTGTGACATTTTATGCCCTGAGATGACATGTCCTCATCCGTGAGGCTCAACCCCAGCTGACAGCAGGGAGCCGGGTTCTCGCTCCCACTCAACTCACCCATGCTTTTGGGGGAGCTGTGGGGCAGGGCGACACTACCTATACCTTACTTTAGAGACCACATATGAGCCCCTCAGCTGGACGATATGCATTGCTTCAAGTCAGCTGGGCAGAGAAGGAAAAGTCCTAGCCAACTCTGTACATGCCAGCACATGCAAACAGGGCTGCATTTGGACAAAATGCAGATACCTGCTCTTCTTTCAAGGCAGGTCATCCGTTTGGCCTTCCGTGAAAAGGCAAATGTCCCTAAGAGGATGAAGGAGATTGCCCATCACACGAGGAAGCCCCTGAAGTAGACTACTGGGCAGAAAGTTCACTGAGCCACAGCAATAGTGGCTCCAGGCTGCCAGCCCTGCGGCAGTGTGGGGATCTCCACGGAGGCCAGCGTGTGCTCCAGACAGAGCTTGCATCACAGCACTCTGCCTTGCAACCGTGTCCAGACTTACACTCCTGTGGGAGATCGTGCTCGGTGACCTGGGCGCCTCCTCCAAACTTCAGAGCCAAAGACCCCACCTCCAACGTCATCCTGAGGAAAGCCATGCTTGATACCGGGACCCTGGGGAGAGCACACCCAAGCTACAGCGCAAGTTCTCAGCTGAGAGAACCACACTGTGTGAGTCCTCTAAGAGTCTATGCTCTGCTTCTTAGCTACACTAAACTGCATAATATTTACAAAAAGTATAAGTCAGTGTTAAATATTTATGCTGTCACAGAAAGGGAAATCAAAACGTGGAGAAATGGAATAGCTTCCTGCATGTTACTTGACTTTAAAATTATAGAGCACTGGCTCAGACCCACTTCTTTTCCTTCCAGTATGATTCTAAAGAAACTGTTGAAAATCTCAAACTTTTTCTTGCATCTAGCTGAAGAATTATAATCCAGAGCAAGGTTCCAAAATCATGCTTCATCAGGCACAAGACATCCTGGGTGTTACGCAGTTAAAAGAGAACACACTGGATTGAACAAATGCGTCGCAAGGCTCCTTGAGATTGCAGCATGCTAACGGGCTTCAGAAACATCCTGCAAGGGCATTTCTGCAAGTTCCGGGGCCTCCATGGTGACACAGGAGAGCTCCGCAGCCTCCTGACGCTGTCATGAGAGAACGCAGCTCCAGCAGGAGAAGGCGGCTCTCCAGCTGAGCAAGGGGCTCAGCAATCTTCAGTCTTTGAACTCATTACTGACAACTGCTAATCAAACACAGGTTAAAATACACTTTGGAAAAGCGTAGTGTTCATTGACAGTGACTATTGTCTTGGCCACATGGAGTAGTACTTTGGGTAAAAAGGATAAATAGTTGCTCTGGGAGTGGCTACGGGATGTATCTGTAAACGTTTTGACCTTTAATCAGATAAAACTATATATTCACAGAACACATATACTCATAGGATATATATTCTATTATATATATATAATATATATATATATATTATGTATATAAAATGAAAGGTCTGTTTCTGAATTTGAAACAAAGGTATGCATCATGACAGATCAGAGAACTGTTCTATTTACCACTGCCACTGAGATTGGATGCTCTGTCCTGAGAACTGAGAGATTTCTGTAACACAAAATATCCTATTCATACCTTATAAATGACAAGCTAGACAATCCTACAATAATTCAATAGTTTCCTATGATAACTAACCTTAAAATATCTCAACCTATTTGTAATGTGTTAAATACTTTAACAACATAACACTATTTTAGAAAAACAAAATGAGAACATCGTTATGCAGTGCCTGCTTCCACCATCTTCCACAGGACAGTGGTTCCCCAGCCTGGCTTCCCAGTGGGCTCCCGCTTACTGTCCCCAGCTAGTGTGTGTTCTCATCCACGATCAGATGGGAGTCAGACGTGGGCCAGTTCTTACACCTGCTGGTGACTGTCACTGTCTGCCTTCTTGTTCAGGACCCTCCTCACGGAAGTGACCCCATACCAACTCGCAGGAGGCTACCATGTACCTGAAGATTCCTGCTCAGTTCACACAGAAGTCACAAGTTGGCCAGGTACGGCCCTGCTGTCACCAACAGCCCTGCACCCTGCATGCCACAGCCATCTGCTCATTTGGCGCCGACATCCCTCCTTGGCTCAGAGTAATCGTCTACAGGGAGGCCTTGGGAGGTCTTCTGGAACCAGGGCTGGTGGCTTCCTGCTATTCCTTCCTGTTCTCCATCAACTTCTGTGCCCACTGCCAGCTGTTGGCAGCACCCCACCCGCAGTCTTTGCTGTTATCAGTGGCTAGTGCACAGCCCAGTGTACTCAACAGAAATCAGGAGTAGCGAGGACACAGCATCCGAGGGGTCTGTCCTAGACCTTACACTGCGGCACAAGGAGGAGCAACACACTGCTAAGCTCACTGCAGTTACGCGGGTGCTGCTTACACAGACACAGTGGGGGCCATGGGCACACACTGGTTAGTGACCAGAAATCTCTGGACAGGGGTCTTCAGGGGGAGATCACACAGAGAGGCTGTGAGTGTGATCATCTGGGAAAGGGCGCAGTGGAAACCAAAGCAAAGGATTCCCCAAAGTGACCATAGTGTGGCTGATAGAGTTGGGCTAGCTGGAGGGGAATCCAGGGAGCAAAAGTACGTTGTGGGGGAGGGACGTGAGGCTTGCCTCGTGTCTCACTAGGAATCCTACTCTTGGTAACATCTTGCCATCAAAGTCTACAAGTAGAAATTTTGTAAAGCATTTTATCATTTTACTACTTAACACAGCTAAACAGAGTGAATACATTGAAAATTATTTCCAATTTTACAGATGATAAAATTTGTACTAGGGAAGATTGTTTATTTCCTGAGGAGGCAGGAAACCAAGTGACCTGGCTACAGAGCCCTTTTATTCAATTGACCCCACTCCTAGATGCTCTCATTTAGTTGTTTATTTCATATATTAACAGCATAACATTTCGATCTTCCTACTGGATTCACTGCAACATAGCTGGACAGTTTAAAAGAATAAATGTGTTCTCAATAAGGTTCTACAATTATACCTTAGCAAGCTTCCTGAGACCACAAAGCATCTTTCACTGAGCTGACCTTTAACTAACCTGCACTCCTCAGTTGGAAATCAAAAGACCATGGCATCTCCTGATTTCTTCTTCCACTCTGACATTTCTGCTGTCTCATGGCCTTTGCAAATAGAACTTAAGTTTGATTAACTGCAGCACAAGCTGAACCCCGAATAAAAATCAACGGGGCATATAAGAATGACCAAGGAAGTCAGCGCTAACACTCAAAATAGCTTCCCCATAAACCTGGGAGATACTCAGTTTGCAGTTTTGATTTTGTACAAATTGATTTCAATTCAGAAATTGATAAAGGGCGGAGTTAATTATGTGACTCATTAGGCTTTTGGTACAACTGACATTGTACCTGGCAAGGCTGAAGGAGTCTAGGAGGTCACCCTTCCAAAACATTTTCACTGACTGTGTGCCGCCTCCCCCATTATGCCTCACTGCTTAGGATCAGGGCTGGGGGCCGAGATGCTGAGAGTGCGTATGCCTTGATCTGAGTTGCGTGACCTGGAGATGAAGCCGCCATTTCTATAGCAGTATAATGTAAGGTGAAGCCCTACAGAATGAAGCCCAGGTAAATGATGCCTGACTCTGGAAAGGTCGCCCCACAGAGACAAGGTACAGAAAGCCAACATGCTCCAGAGCCATGGAGCTCAGTTCCAGAAGGCACTACCATTGTCTCAGGTACTGAGAAAGTGAACTAAAGGGCAGTGTTGAGACGGAATGTTGGGACGGAGACCACAAGTTGCGGATTACGAGGAAGAGCTCTCTTCACTTCTATTAATCTAGGTAAATTAGTGACTATTTTTTTTTCATTTAATTTTTCACTTTTTATTTTTAGCTTTTTTTATTACTTTTAATAAAAAATAACAACATGACAGTTTCAAAACACATTAGTAGTACATTCCCAATAATTGATACAATGCATATTGCTGTCCTCGTAGTAGTTATACAGAGCACAGGGTGTAGATGTGATAATTTTTCTAATCATTATTGGTACAAAAAATTTCTTCTCACTGAACTAGGAGAAAGCAGCTGTATACATAGTCCAATATTCCATAATTTCAGTGGGCTATTGGCAGAACTGGCATTGTTGGAGGCTATTGACTTGAGCCTTTTACAGCTCAGCATACTAATCTCGCTTTACGTTTTATACCTCGTGGTTAAACTTTTCTGCTGGAAAGTTAAGGGCAAGTTAAAGCAAGACCTGTATAACAAAACATGGAACTTTTGTATCTCCCAAGGTCAGACAAATCCCCTCAGGATTTACTTTAGAATCATGTACAGTGCTTTGTAGAACTGTTGTCAGTGTCAGCTGTCTGGATGAGTCACAGCCATTGCTTGACCAGTTTGCTCTCTCTGAAAGCCTGAGGGAATGCTTTCTCTCTAGGTGACTCTCTTTAGGCACAC
Organism: Capromys pilorides; assembly: GCA_004027915.1. Lineage (NCBI taxonomy): Eukaryota > Metazoa > Chordata > Mammalia > Rodentia > Capromyidae > Capromys > Capromys pilorides. The sequence continues at coordinate 7,937 of PVKN010023078.1, read as the reverse complement.
TATACATTGTCAATCTCTTTCCTCTGTGGCTCCATAATCTGACTATTTTAAAATGTGAGACATTTTCTAGTATTTGAAGTTGAGCTCAAGTGGAAAAGTTTCCCTCCCAACCCATACAAGGAAAGGCCACAAAGGAACGAATAGCACACAAAGCTGGCACTGCTGTACACACCCAGAGCTCCCATCCGAGGAGAACTGAAATGGGAAGCCTGAGTCTTCCTGCACCATCGCAGCGCAGCACCACTCGCCCTTCCGCCGACTGTGCTCACCAGGCTCGGACATGCTGCTCGGTGGCTCTCCAGGGATGATAAGAAGAGTAGAAGAGTGGGACAAATAGCACTGATATGACAACATGTAGGGTCCTATTTACAAAAGGGATTATGCTGAGATAATCCCACAGTCACTGCTTCATTGTGACAATCTTTCCTACCATGCCCACTGTTCGTGTTTTCATGTTAATCCCAGCCGCAGCGCCACAGAATGAGTGCATGTCGATGCTTGATTCCAAAGCAGTTCTAGAAAGAAGTCACTCATCGTATCATTGACAAATGAAGGAATGCTGTTCTCATAGAAATGGTTTTTAATATTCTCTCCTACACTATAGAGCAAGGCTAAGGCAAAACAACAAAGGCATGTGGGTTATACTAAGTTGCTAGAGTGCGTTCTCCATTTGATGCAGTATCTACAGTGTATCAGATATAGACCCATCGTTTTATTAAACTTAAGCAGCATCAATATATTCTCCATTATATGTAGTGTAGACAATTAATGAAGCAATAACCCGTAGTGTTTGTGACTTCCTGGGGCAGTCTCAAACTCACAGAGGACTAGGCAAAGTGCAAGGTCAGCGTCTAATCCTTCCACCTAGAGAAACCACAGGTGCAGGTGACAGCAGTAGCATAAGTAGTGGTAAGATCCCATGATGTGACCTGAAGGGGCACGCCCTTCTGGTTTGTGTGTATGACTTTGGTCTCTAGCGTACTGAGCTGTTAAAAGCTCACATAACATATTTTTTAAAAATAGCTAGAAGGATAGGGGAGAAAGGAAGAGGGACGGGGTAGGAAGGGAGTGGAGAGACTCTGGCCATGGCCCCCTCTCCAGATGGGAAATGCAGGCTACATGGCCTGCAAATGAGCACCAATACACAGAGAAATAAAAACTAAAAATTGGCAGGAAAATACCTGCTGGACAGCAGCGGGCCTATGGGCTTATCCTCAGCTCTGGGCACCCTGAGCCAGCTCCAGGGGCCCACGCCACTGGGGTAGCATCCACCGCCTCTTCCGCTCACTGGAGGCCTGGCCCCAGTGGCAGCATTATTTTGGAAGTGCCCAGCTATGACTTCTTTGGCCTTTAAAATTCCCATTAGCATTGCCCGAGCTCAACTATAGCTGGAGAGATCACCGACGAGGCCTAGGATGACATTGAAGTGACAGTGAAGTGGCAGTGGCAGGAGCACTGGACTCAGCACCAGGAGAGCTGAGTCCAAGACCTGCCCCTTCTGTCCTAAATGCACCTTATAAATACTGGGCCTCAGGATTCTTTTTTGTTTGTTTTTTGTTTGTTTTTAGGTATTTAGTGCAGAGTCTACAGGGTCTCACTATACAGATGGGACTCATAATGAGCCTCTTGTTTTCAGCCTCCCAAGTGCTGGGATTACAGGTGTGGGCCACCCCTCACCAGTCTCAATCAACATCTCAGTGCATCCTGGGGGTGGGGCAGGGGCCTGGCACAGCAGGCAGGGATCGAACCTTGTCCTTGTGCCCGCCTCCGCAGATGCTTTAGTCTGCTGAGCTTTCTGGCTGGCCCTGAGCCTCATGATTCTTATCTATACATGCAGCTGGTAACACTTACTTCAGTGTTTATTTTTTTTAATATATAAGAAAACATCTGTGAAAAAAAGGTAAAAACTATCTGAACATGTAAAATGTACAAATAAAAACTGTGATATGAGATAAATCAGCTCATAACACTTTACCCTCAGTACTTTGCCATAACTGATAACGTCTGCTTGAAAGGAACCGCTCATTGGGAAAAGATCTCCGATGCACTGAAAAGGTAGATGTAGCTGGAACAATCACATTACAGGAGACGCCAAGTGTCCCGGGAGACCGGCATGTCACAGGGACAGCACAGCAGATGCAGACCCAGACCAGCCCAGGTGACAAGTGCACGGCGCAGTTTTCAATTTCTGCGTCTCGTTTTGTCTACCCATAAGCCATAATAACAGAACAAGAGAATCTGATGATCTTTTAAGACTACGCTTCATACATATTCCTATACGATCTTTCCAAAGGATCCCTTTTATTTTTTTGTTGTTTTTGTTTTGTTTGAGGATCCTTTTTAGATAGTGATACTTAAATATTTATTTGTAAGACCAGTATGTCCAACTTTTAATTCCTAAGCTCATAATTAACCCTTTACGGTCTCTCAGTGCGTGTGGTTGCTATAACAAAATGCCGTAAACTGCAGGGCTCATAAATAGCATAAGTATCTCATGGTTCAAGTCCAAGATGAAGGGACTAACAGACCAATGAGAGCTCAACTGCTGGGACATAGGCAGGAATTGTCGCTGGGCCCTCACATGGTGGCAGGTGCAGGGTCTTTCTTGAATCTCTTTCCCAAGAGCTCAGTCCCTTTGTGAAGCCCCGCCCCACTGCTGCATCATCTCCCCAAGGCTCCACCTCCTGACCCTGGTTCGAGATCAGGATCTCCACACTAAGGTGAGGAACCCATGTGCAGGGCACCCACGTACGACTTTGCCTTAAGCGAGCTCTCCCTGGGGAGGACCACCCCGCCATCGCCTGTTGCTACATCTGCACAGCTCTAGCCTGCTGTGCATGTGGGTACAGTGAAAAGGCAAGAAGGCATTCTGCTGACATGAGAGAACTGACGCCGTCCTGGAGGTGTCGGGCTGGCGCCAAGCGAACTCTGATTCTGCCATAGCCCGAGGTCCCCCTTAGAAAGATACCAACCCACGATGGCTACACTTCCTTTTTCCTTCCTTTCCTTTCCTTTTCGCTTTTGTTTTTCACATTTCCAGTCTTCTCTGCTTCTTGGCTCTGATTCCTCGCCCCTCAGTGCTCCTCAGATGTGCTGCTTTCTCCTCACGGGCCTCCCACCCACTGAGCCCCCAAACTGAGGCATCCACTTCAAGGGGAAAGAAAACCACAGTGGAGAGCAGGGAGGAAGGAAGCTTCCAGCACAGGCAGGGAGTGCGTCCCATACCAATGGGCGTGATAGCTACCTGCCCCGTGCAAGGCCAGGTGCAGAAAAAAAGCCCACGAAACACCCCAGGATAATCCCCTTGAGGGTATGAGTCTTTGTGCGGGGGTGCATTCATTACTCATGGAAGAGAGGAGGATATTTTTTCATAGGAACTTGAAATATAAGCTCTACCCTGACAAGGTGGCATTTTTAGATTAAGACAAGGAAAATCTTGCAAGATTTACAAACACAAGAGTCTAAGAGTAACAGCCTTCCTGGAGTCTGTGATTGGCACCGTCATTAAACTCCGCTATAATCTTATCTCCTGTGCAACAAAGCTATCTGTTCAGCAGCCAGGCCCATGTCAGAGGCGGAAGGCGCTCATTTGCAAGAAAATGCTTCTGAAAGCAGCCCCATTGCTCTTGCAGGAGCACGAGTGGGCAGCCAGGACGCGAGGTGCTTGTGCAGTCGGGGGGAAGGAAATGAAGTTGGAACCGAAATACCAGCTAGGAAGGTGTTCAATCTCTGAGGTGTGAGCAGCTGCACTCTGTCACTCTCCTCAGCCAATACAAGACAGGAAGGGAAAAGCTCTCTAGACACACGGGGGAAGTGACGCAGGGGTCCTTTGGATGTCTATGCTAGGAAAGAACTTCAGCTTTCACATCCAGTCTCAGTCTCTCTTTTTTTTTTTTTTTTTTTTTTTTTCATGTCCAGTCTTTAATGAAACAGCTAGAACTCCTTGTTTGGAAATAAAGGAGGCCCAGAGATATCACCAGTGCAGCTCCTCTTCAGCCCCACGCGTGGACCTCAGCAATGTCTTAGAAGTGACTCTACCCTGGCATTTAAGGGGGCCTGTATTTATTTCATAATAACTTTAACTAATAAATTCCTACAAACCTTTTAGTATTATGTTTTTGCACCACGAGAACGAAAATAATCCGACAAAACGATCATCTGTTGAAAATACTAAGGCACATGGGGCAGCCCTTCTTCTCCATGCAGAGACAGTCAGACATAGAATGCCGGAGAAGCTGGGCCAGGTCCCCCAGCACGAAGGAAGGATCTCTAACCCACATGTGGCTCCAAATAAAAGGACAGAGCTGGCAATAATCTGGGGACTTCCCAAGTTGTCCTCAGCCTCTAAATCCACAAACGTGACACAGCTAATTTGCCATACCACCAAGTGCAAGCCCCGCACCACCCTGGCCTGCCAGGTTGCCGTGCTGGTGGCTGTCATGGCCCTGCATGTGCAGAGGGAGCTCCTCATCCTCACAAGGAGGGCCACCACATACTTCTATGCTGCTAGCTCAGCACCTCCTGTCACTGAGCCCCAGTCACCAGGGAACACTGAGAAAGCACTCAGGGAGATGTCGGTTTGCCGAACAGGCCTCGCTCTTGCTGAGCAGGTCTCTTGTCTTCACCCAGAGAGGCGCAGGGAACCAAAACTTGGATCGCTGCATCCCAACCCACCAGTGACACAGTCCCTTCTAAGCTCCTTGGGCAAAGGAGCTTTCTTTGACCTCAGCCTGGTGTGCTCTGAGAGCTTGCAGTTCAAATCACATCTCAGGTCCAGGCCCCTAAGTTTTTAGATGCTCCTTGCCATGATCTGAGCCCTGGCTCCCCACGGTTCAGGCCTAGAGATTGTGGCTACTCCTGAAAGGAAGCAGACGCGGAGATCCCTAATCAACCCTCCACTAGAGCGTCACTGGCGCATTCTCAGCACTGACATCGAGGGTACCAGCACACCATGCTTAAAACCTACATAGACACTTACAGCAAATCACCAGGTTCTTATTGTAGTAACTCCCAGTTAATCTTGATGTCTTAAATATTATTGATGAAGATTCTATAATTGTGTGCCGAAATCCTTTTGGTGAATTCCAGGATAATTTAGCTGAAATTAAATTGCCCTTTTTGTAAAACTAGATCAGTATCCTTTAATGATTCTTCCTGTTTTGTATACTTTAATTCTTCTTTTCTAGTTAAAAACTAATTTTCTTGCTCTTGCATATGGAAGAAAAATAGTTGGACAGAGCTCTACCATTATCCTGGCTAAATTGGTACTCAGGAAACAGCAGGCCCCTCTGCCCCAGACCCCCACCCCACCCCCGCTGTCAAGGGCGATCTCTGCACAGCGCTCTGCTTATTTTTAGCTTTCTGTCTGTTTTGATGTTCTCCCAGAATCCCGTCATTCTTTAACACACATACAATACCGTTTTTCTCATTTCTACTTTTGAGTCCTTTAAAATCCAAATTCCTGCAGTATTTTCCAAGACATATCATTGATTTTTCTGTTAAACTCCACTTTGTATTTTCCCTAAGAATAATTATGACTTCACTGTTCAACTTGTATACCCTTATGCCTATGAACTAATCTCCAGCTAAAAGCAGCTGCTGTTTGGACATGCCTGTCCCTTTCCCTCAACTTCCAGAGCCCCACTTGTGTAAAATCTAGAGGTAGGTCTGGCTGGGACTAGTATTTCTTTACTTCCCTGTTGGCGTTGGCGAAGACCTGTCCTCCACACCTCATCTTTTACACAACCAGAAACACGCTCCGCTCCCTGCAGGCGCTCTGCTGTAACTGCCCGGTGCCACCAGCCCTGTGTCACAGAAGCAGAAGCCAGGCCGAGGGTCGGTGCAGACCCAGGTGAGCATGCAGGTCTGAGCTAAGAAGAAAAGGCGAATGCACCCTGACAGACAGTAGGTCGGACCGGCTGGCGGGCTGCACGGGATGACGGGTTTCGCTGAACAAGCAGATAAAGTAACGTTTTCCAGAGATCAACCAACACTGCAGTTCTTTTCTTTTATATTTTATTTCATTTAACTCTGTAGTTCTGAGGTTTATAAAATAATATATTCGAAGTGCATGAGAAGCAAGTATTCAATCCAAGTTACTATGTTTGCTAATCAGCCCGTGTGAGCACTACTAACAGCAGTTATGGAGAACCACTCGGGTAAACCCCTCTGGTGTGCTTCCCCAAAACGTGGAAAGCAGATGACTCTGGTGACAGGAGGTGAAGGCTGTTACAGTGAAGATCAAGAGTGAGAGGGACAGATTAAAGGACCCGCCCACTGATAGTTCATTGAAAGTATTTTAGTGACAGTCACTGTAAGGACTTTTAACACACATTTTGGAAGAAGTTGAGATAATACAGTGACATTGCTATACAGAAGGTCCTTCCAAAGCCCTTTCTCATTTAGGCCACTAAGTTTTCTCAATGCTTACATAAATAAAATACAAATGATTACATGAGAAGCTGAATCTCACCTCACTTCAATAATAACTAATACGCACCCAGAAACAGAGACTATTCTTTTGGCTAAGAATTTGTTTCAACATATTTTTTTGTCTTTAATATAGCTCAAAACTTATATTTTGCCACTTTGATCAACTGGGTATTAATAAAAATTTTCCTGACCCTCAATCTTAAAAAAATAGCTTTAATACTTTAATGCATATAGTCAAAATTAAAAACAATTAAAATTTAATTTGCAAAATTATATTTGTGTCAAAGAAATATGATGGTAATTAATAAAAGGATCTCAGAAATATACACGCACCTAATACTAGGTAAGAGGTTTACAGAAGAAGAGAAATATCAAAGAAGTTGCAGTTCGAAAAGAACACAAGATACCTGAGTTTTATAACTGGTAAGTCAGGGTTTGTTTGTTTACATATTTTAAACAAATGTTGCTGTCATGGTCTTGAATGACAGAATTTAAAACAGAAAGAAAATTGAAATATAACCACTAACCTGTTTTTCACGCGTGTTTGCCTGTACCTCCCCAAACAGTTCTGGATAATCTTCTGTTTCCTCAGCACTAAGTTGATGTCTAATTTTTTCCATTCTACATTGAAGTGATTGCTGGAGACGCCTTTTTTGGCACTGTACAAGCACTGACAGTCAATATTGATTAATCGTAATAGTCTATAAAACAGAGCCAGTGAGGTCCAAGCACTGCGGCAGCTGGGGAGCGCCGTCCCTCCCTCCTCGTGCGCCAGGGGATACGTTCTAAGAACTCAGAAGGAAATCCAAGCCCCAGGCAGATTTGAACCCACTGCACACTCTTTTGGGTTTTGTACACGTGACACCTCTGAGGCAGCTTAACTATTAAACTAGACACGGTGAGATTTCAACCCCTCTAATGGCAAAATGGAGCGTTTCGGCAGTACAGCAGCGGCCTATGTGGGTGTGACGTCTCACAGCTCAGCCCTTCTAGGGACAATGGGGGAGGTGCAGGGACTGAGTGAAGGATAAGGTGAGGTGAGCTGCGCCCTAAGGATCAGGAGTCCCAGGCCTGGGGCGGGGTGTTGCTCACAGGCTCAGGAGTGGAGGTCAGCGATGGCTGTGGGGACCCTCACCTCATCAGTGGACTAAGCCCCTGGTGAGCTCAGAGCCGAAAGGGCTACTGAGGCAGGCACCCCTGGGGGAGTGGGTCCCAAGGGCAGGGATGGAGCAGCGCTGCTGTCCCCCGCCTCTTCCTCTATCCAACCTCCCTTTCTCTGCGGTTAGCTGTGCTCCCCCATGTCCTTCCATCACGATGTTGTGCCTCGGTGGGCCAACCATGGACTGCATGCAGCCTGGGATGAGTGACCTCAGCCTGGCCCCAGGTCACACCAGAACCATGGCCGTGCTGGCTGGCTGGCTGGCTGGCTGCAGGGACTGGGAGTGCAGAAAGTGAAGCCAAAGGTAAGGATAAGGGGGAGCTGCAGGTATTCTATTAGCAACCAG
>PVKN010023077.1:0-14942 GCA_004027915.1 Capromys pilorides | reverse complement strand
ACCACGAGCAGGAGGAATAGGAGATGGTGAGGAGTGAGAGTGCCTAGATCATACGTAAGTGACGCTGAGAACGGCAAGAGGGAGGAATCCTTTGCTAGCTAGGTAAGCATTCTTTTAGACACTTACATATGAAATTAACTTCTCTTTTTTGTGGTAACAGACTAAACTCAAGGAGCCCTGAGCTACATCTCAAATTATTTCTATTTTTTAAATTTTTGAGATAATGTCTTCCTAAGTTGCTCACACTTACAGCTTGAGATCTTCCTCTCCAGCCTCCCTGGGTTTAAAGACTACATACATTTTCTTATGCAAGCAAGTTTATTTAATCCTCAAAATCCAAGAGTGGATGCAGGTGTTTAGAACTCAGACCTGAGCCACCTGCTTCAAACTTGCCATTTTACAATAATTAGTAGTAGGTAGGTTGTAGTACATAGACAGGTATAACATTTTGGATTAAAACCTAAGTTAGACATTCCAGCCTGTGGCCCTCAAAATTACCAGGCATTATTAGTCTGATTTTTCATTATTGAGTTACTTTATTACTGAACTATACCTCTATTGACAGGGTCTCCCTGTGTAATTCAGACTATCTTTGAACTGTGTACCTTCCTGCCTCAGGCTCATGAATGCTGGGATTACAGGTGTGAGGCACCACGCCCCGGTTTTTTTTTTTTTTTTCTTTTTGTTTTTGAGATAGTCTTGCCGTGTATCCCAGGCTGCTATTGAACTCCTGGAGATCCTTAGGATTTAGCCCCTCCCTAGGAGGGGCTGTTTATGGTAAACAAATCCACTCACTGTGTGAAACTTCTTTGGTTAGAATGTTTCCCCTTCTTTTTTGTACTGAGAATTGAACCCAGGTCCCTCACCCAAGGTTACAAGTTACATCCCAAGCTCTTTAAGTTTAGAGACCAAATTTTGTGAAATCGTAAACTGCTCGGGCATTTGCGGAACCGGGGGTCAAACTCTTGCACTTGCCAGGCAGGCATTTGTGACCCTGAGCTATCTTTCAGGCCCTCGGGCTGGGCTTGAATTTGCAGTTTTCCCATCTCAGCCTCCCAGAGTGCTGGGATTATAGGCGAAGTGCCATCACGCCTAGCCGAAAGTTGCAATTTTTTTTTGAAACAGTCTCAATCTCAAATCCAGACTTGCCCTTGAACTCAGCCCAGGCTGCCCGCGAACTCGCCGCAACCGTCCAGTCTGTTTTCCAGAGTGCTAGGATTACAGGCGTGTGCCAGTTCGCCCACCTGAAAGTTTCAATTCTTTCAGGGTAACAGTTTCTTTTGTAGGAGTTCGTGAATGATCTAATCAAAGTATTTCCGAAGGCTGAATAATTCATCTCGGCACCTCGCCTAGTATTCAGCATGCATTCAGTCAACGCTTTAGCAAAGTATGAATGAACTAAAGAACCACCAGAGTCTCAGACAGGGGTCGGCCTGGGAATTCTAAAGTTCGGGAGGGGACACGGGGGCGGGCTCTGGATGTCACGTGACGGGGCGGGGCGAATCCCATGTGCGCCGCGGCGCCGGCTATCGGCACGGCTCCGCCCTCGGCGCCGGTCACGTGGGGGCGCCGGCTGCGCCTGCGGAGAAGCGGTGGCCGCCGAGCGGGATCTGTGCGGGGAGCCGGAAATGGTTGTGGACTACGTCTGTGCGGCTGCGTGGGGCTCGGCCGCGCGGACTGAAGGAGACTGAAGGTAAAGCCGCCATGTCCGGGCTCGACCCGGCCCCCCCACCCCCTCCCCCCGCATCCGCCGCCATCCGGGCCGGGACCGGCCACCCTGTGCCGGCGCCTCGGCGCCCCGGCCCCAAGGCCCGAGCTCGGGCCTCGGCTCGCCAGGCCCCGATCTGCGGCCCACGTGTGCCCGGCCTGGCCAGGCCTGGCTGCTGGGTGGGGGCGGGGGAGCGCGGGGCCGCCCCGGGAGGGCCCCGCGGGCTTGAAGTGCGCCGGGCTCTCTGGCACCGCGATGCCACCTCGGCGCGACCCGAGCAGGCCTGGCGGCCCGCGGGCACCGGCTATACGGCTCCGGGCCGGCCGCCCCCTCCCCCCTTCGTGGCCGGGCCGCCGGGAAGTGACACGTTGTTCTCTGGCACTGGCCGGCGCAGCGCAGGGAGGGCGGCGGCGGGCAGGGAGGAGCCCCCCGGCCCCGCCCGCCCTTCGGGCCGACCCTCACTTGCTGCCCGGAGCCGGCTTCGCCGCGGCAGCAGCCCGCCCGGCTTTTTGGCTCCAACTCCCGCCCCCCAGGCTGCGTCCGGGCGGTGGCGAACCTCGCCTCCAACCCCGTGAAGGCCTCCGCGGCGGGCGTACCTCGTGTGTCCCCAGGCCAGGCCCCATACTCCCGGTGTCCCCGGGTGGGGGGTGGGGACACCACGGCCAAAGCCGCCTGCTCCGTCTGTGATCCGGGAGCCTGGTGCCAGCGAGACCTGGAATTTCCGGTCTGGTTGGTCTTGGGCCCCGCGGAGCCAGGTTGATACCCCTCACCTCCCAACCCCAGGCCTTCGGATGCCCAGAACCTGTAGGCCGCACCGTGGACTTATTCTTAACAGAGGGGGTGAGTGAGGGTTGTTTCAGCTGGGCGCCGGGTGGGGGACGGTGGCTGGAGGTGATGCAAATTTGACAGCGTGTTGGTGGGGGGCATGGGCTGGACCTTTTCTCCTTTTTCACCCTCCTTGGCACCTCTTGGGCTCTGTAGGGGATACAGCCCTTGCTTCAACCCTTCCTCCATTCCGTTTCCTTTATGCTTGGGTCGTTTTCCCTTTTCCCAGCTCCGTTCTTTCCCAACAGGTGCTGGGGGGACCCTGATGTGGCACCAAATGAAATGAACAAAGCTCCACAGCCCACAGGCCCCCCGCCCACCCCATCCCCTGGACTGCCACAGGTAATTAGGGTGGAATTGTCTGGACTGGGATGGGGGTGGGGAGACCAGGCAGTCGTAGGTCAGGAACAGGTTCCAACCTTTCCCACCCCCATCTGTGTTAGGGCAAAGTGCAGTTGCCCGTTGCCAAATCGAGACCGGGCCCCTGGTTGTCCCTGGGGGCTATCCCCGGGAGGGAGTATGTGGGCTTGTGAGGCTCTTGCTGCAGATATGCTCCCCTTATTTCACCAGCTTGGGTTTCAGCCCCACCCGGCCTTCCCCTCTTGCTGAACTCTGGTCTCCCCCCTCAGCCAGCGTTCCCCCCGGGGCAGACTGCGCCGGTGGTGTTCAGTACGCCACAAGCGACACAAATGAACACGCCTTCTCAGCCCCGCCAGGTGAGGGAGGGGTTGGGGCTGCAGTGGGGGCCGGGAGGGAACTGTGAAAGCTGCTGCCAGTTCCAGCCTGGGATGGAAATTATGGAAGCTCTGTGCCTAGCCCCAATTTTCTGATACTTCTTCTGCTTTCTGTGATCTGTACTTTGTGCTGTTGATTATTTACACAATGGCAGGTTCCTTGGGGAGTATGTAGTTGGAGAGGGTGGCATCTTTGGGGTCCTGATACTCTGAGAATTGGGGACAGCGCTATGGGCCATGCTGCCAACTCTTACTTTCCCATGTTTTTTTGTTTTACTGCGAAGTTGCCATTGCTCTGTTCCCTTTTCTTGCTTTTTCCTTGGACTGTGGCGAAAAAAGCATTCCAGCTGGTTTTTTTTTTTTTTTTTCTGCCTCTGTTCCTCAAGTTCTTCACTAAGTGGGAGGATTCTTGTCCTACCTCCTCCATTTTTCCTCCCTCATCACCTTGGGGATAATTCTCTTCTCTCCTGCCCCCATGTGCTCTCAGGGAGGATTCAGGTCTCTGCAGGTAATACTCCCCTTTCCTAATCCTGGACCATCTCCTGGTCTCCCCACTCCCCTTCACCCTGGTTAGGCGTTAGATACAGGGATTGGGGGACATCATCAGGGTGAGGACCTATATGCTGTTTAGGTTTTCAGTTTGAAGCTGAGAGGTGCATGTTAGGGGCTTAATGTCGAAGCACAAGTGTCTGGGAATTGGGAGACTGTTGCATGTTAGTTAGCTTCTCAGTACCTTGGAGCAGTGCATGCTGGGGAGTGTGTTGCCTGGAAGAGCCTGACCTAGGCATGATGCATCCGGGTGTTAGGAATCCTTTGCAGAGCGCTAGTGTGGCAGAGGTGACGTGCGTATGCATGGTGGTGAGAGGTTAAACATAAGCAGGATGCAAAGTGTTCATTTGAGTTAGGAGAGCATGTGTACATACACCCAAGAGGCCATTTAGCTGTCAGTTGATCAAGTGGGTCTGGGAAAGCCTGGTCTCCGTGCTGTAGAGCATATGTGGTGAGCCAGTGCCAGATCTCTCTTCCTGACCCAGTCCCTCTCCTCCCTCCTGACAGCACTTCTACCCTGGCCGGGCCCAGCCCCCCAGCAGTGCAGCCTCCCGAGTGCAGAGTGCAGCCCCTGCCCGTCCTGGCCCAGCTGCCCATGTCTACCCTGCTGGATCCCAAGTAATGATGATCCCTTCCCAAATCTCCTACTCAGCCTCCCAGGGGGCCTACTACATCCCTGGACAGGTGAGGATGGAGGTTTGGGGACTGGGAGCCCCAGATCTCACCTCCCCCGCTATGACCCTCTAAGGAAATAGAAGTTGTCCAGCTTTGTTTTTGTAATCCGATGTACTTCTAGCTCCCCTCAATTCCTTCCCTCTTCTCCCCCCAAACCCCCTAGGGGCGTTCCACATATGTTGTCCCGACACAGCAGTACCCTGTGCAGCCAGGAGCCCCAAGCTTCTATCCGGGTGCAAGCCCTACTGAGTTTGGGACCTACGGTAAGTGGGAGAGAGAGTAAGGTGAAAGTTCATCTCAGGAAGCATCTAAACTGATCCCTCTACCATAAGATGTAAGGCCATTTCCCACTGTAGCTTTTGGTCTAAAAAGGATAGGATTAGCATGTGCCTATAATCCCAGCACGTGGGAGGCTGAGGCAGGAGGATCAGGTGCGAGTTTGAGACCAGCCTGGGCTACAAAAGTGAGCTCAAGGCCAGCCTGAACTACTGAGACCCTGTCTCAAAAGGACAAAAAAAAAGGATAGGATTGACAAACTTGAGTCATGTAAGGAGACCCTGTTCTCAAAATAACCAAAAAAAAAAAGGGCCAACAAGATAGCTCAGCGGTCTAAAGTGCCTGCTTAGGCAAGCTTAGGCAACCACAGGTACCGCAGTTCCATCCCTGGCACCACATGGTGGCTAGCCCCACCCCCAGGCAGGCTGAGCCAGTCATAACATAGAGTTTAAGATGACCAAAAAAAAAAAATATTAGTAAGAGGTGAGGATTGGTGCTTAATATTTAAGTAGTTTTTTAAAGCGTGTTTCTTGGGTGGGTGGAGGACTTGATTTTCTGCCAAAACAGTTGACATCCTTCACACATCAAGAAATGGGTCAGGGGCTGGCGAGATGGTTCAGTGGTCTAAAGCGCCTGCGTAGGAAGGCTCAGGCAACTGCAGGGACTGCGGTTCGATCCCCGGCACCACATGCTGCGCCAGTGCCACCACCAGGGCAGGCTGAGCCAGCCACAAAATAAATAAATAAACACAACAAGCAAACAAATAAATAAATAAAATTAAAAAAAAAAAGAAATGGGTCAGGCTCCAGCATGTGGCCTGTTGGGTTTTCCCCGTGGTGCTCCTTCCATATTGGAGGGGACCCATGAAACATGGGGTTTGGCAGCTACTCTTGGTTTGTTACTGAGAATTAAACTCGGGACCTTGCACTTATCAAGTATGGGCAGTCATGAACTGTGCTACTGAGCTATCTCCCCAACCCTACCTTTTATGTTTGGTGGCTTTTTTAAATGGCAGTGGTGTCTAAATTTTTTTCCTATCAGGAAAATTTTTGAGTATGAGCCTCTCTGATGGGTATGGATTTGATTGTGTATATTGTGTGTAATTTAGATAGGACTCATGATGCTGTTCAGAAACAACGAAGTAGAAATTTTGGGTCAGATAGATGCAGCCCATTTGAGGGCTTTAAGGAATGTTGCTTTAAGGAATTAGTTTTTCTCCACTTTGGTTTTAGACTAGTATTTTATTTCCTTGCCCCTTTGGAAATGCTGGATAGTGGGACTGGACTGAGGGTGAGTGAAACAGGGTTGGCAAATCTGTTTCTCACGTGCAGCAAAAGAGCTGATTCTGTTTTATGTTCAGAGAGTATGTGCTTGCTCAGGGTTGGGGTGCGCACAGAATGGTGTGACAGGCATGAGCCCTGCTGTGGCCAGAGTGTGGTGGGGAAAGTAGTGGCCTGTGTAGACGGGGTATGTGCCTGTGAGCCTGTGAGCCTGTGAGCCTGTGAGCCTGTGAGCCTGTGAGCGAGCGTCAGAGTCAGGAATTCTTGTAAACGCAGTTCAGACTGGTTCCCCAGCTTTGACAGACACCTAATTCCCTGGGGGAGGAGGGTGGAGCTGGGCTGGGGGCCGGTTATGGGTGATGAGAGGTTCTAGAGATGGGAGGTACTCAAGGAGGCATCAGTGTATGGTTGGGCCTTGACGCTGCTGCCCTTTTTTCTTTCTGCTCATCTTCTCTAAGCTGGCGCCTACTACCCAGCCCAAGGTGTGCAGCAGTTTCCTGCTGGCGTGGCCCCCACCCCAGTTTTGATGAACCAGCCACCTCAGATTGCTCCTAAGAGGGAACGTAAGACGGTGAGTAGCAGCAGGAGGTTCTGGGGCATTGAGAAAGGGGAGACTTGAGGTCCAGCACTGCTGGGGCATTGCGTCTCTGAGCAGGAACTTGAATGTCCTCGGCTGAGAACAGGCAGAGGGATCTGGAATGCTCAGGTCCTTTGTAAGGTTCTAAGATGTCAGTGTAGAAGCAGCTTATCATGGGAGACTGAATTGGCTAGTGGAGAAATTCCTGAGACCTGGGCTCTGGGGGTTCATAAGAACTTGGGTTGGTTTTAGGTTTCTGGTGGTTTGCCTTGGAAATGGCTTGTTTTCTGTGGCCCCACCCCCCACTCCCTAGTCCTGGAAACTCTGGAGGCCTCCGCCTCTGCTCAGTCCTCAAGCCCTGGGCGTGGTGCCCAGAACAGGGTGCCAGGGCTGGGGAAGCCGCTGAGTCACCCTGGCTCCACCCACTGGATCTGGGCCCTGCCCCCAGAGATCAGGCCGACCCAGCCACAAGTGAGCTGGCTAGGTGCTAGATGGGGGTCTTGGGCTCTAGGGTGTGCAGCCTCTGACTTGGGGACTGTTGGGGCAAGGTGTGTGGGGAGGGGCATTGTGATGTTTAGGGCTGTGCTCTGTGAGGTCAAGGGTCTCTTAGAGGGTGTGGGGGCTAGGGCAGGAACTACAAGAGCCAGCCAGATGGGTTGACCAAACTCAGGCTCTCTGGCACCCACCCACCTGCCTCCCAGTAGGGGGTGGGGAGTTGGCCTAGAGTCTCAGCAGTGGGGCAGTGTGGAGAGGTCAACTCCTGCTTCCCATTTATGCCATAGCTTTCTTTCCTCAGATCCGAATTCGAGATCCAAACCAAGGAGGGAAAGATATCACGGAAGAGATCATGTCTGGGGCCCGGACTGCCTCCACACCCACCCCTCCCCAGGTACTGTCTCCTCTTTTCAATGCCTTGCTGAGATGGATGTTTACCCTCAGCTACCAAGTCCTGTGATCTCTTTTCTTCAATTAAGGGATTTATTTCCCTGCTTTCCTGGATTTCTAGGCAGAGCTAAAGTAGAAATGGCTCTAGTAAAGAAGGGTTGTGGGACTCTGCAGTGCAAACTTGGTAACCCTTTGTGTCCTGCAGACGGGAGGCGGTCTGGAGCCTCAAGCTAATGGGGAGACGCCCCAGGTTGCTGTCATAGTCCGGCCAGGTAAGATAGTCAGTGGGACAGAGATTTTATGGGAAATGAAGTGTGACAACTTGAAATTCCAAGGAAGTGGAGTGGCTTGAATCAGGTGCCACAGATGGCTTGGGTTTCGGGTGGTAGATTTGAGGGTGGCTACCTTTGGGTCATAATGGGTGGTAGCTTTGGTAGGAGATGATGAAGGATGGGGGTCAGTGTTCAGTGGGGAGTGGCCTGGTTGGGAGAGGAGGAGCAGTGGTGTGGACGGCCTGCCTTTCTCATGGCTCCTTCCTGTGGTGCAGATGACCGGTCGCAGGGAGCTCTCGTTGGGGGCCGGCCAGGATTGCCTGGCCCAGAGCACAGCCCTTCAGAGTCCCAGCCTTCATCACCCTGTCCGACCCCATCACCGCCCCCAATCTTGGAACCGGGGTCTGAGCCTAATCTCGGAGTCCTCTCTCTTCCTGGGGACCCTATGACAGCAGGGATGATACAAATGTCTGTAGAAGAATCAACTTCCACCTCCCACGAAACTGAGGAGCCATATTGCCTCTCTCCAGAACCCACTCCTCTTGCTGAACCCATATTGGAAGTAGAAGTGACACTTAGCAAACCAGTTCCAGAATCCGAGTTCTCTTCCAGTCCTCTCCAGATTCCTGCCCCCCTGGAATCTCCCAAGGTGGAAGTTCCTGAGACTAACGGCATAGTGCCACCTGAGGAGTTGGAATCAGAGGTGGAGTCAAGCCCAGAGCTTGCCTCTTCTCTGCCTGCGGCTTGCCCTTCACAATCTCCGGAGCCTGAGGCTCCAACTGCTCAGCCCGAGGAACTGCTCAATGGGGCACCCTCACCGCCTGCTGTGGACTTGAGCCCAGTCAGTGAGCCAGAGGAGGAAGTTAAGGAGGTCTCTGTACCTGCAGCTCCCCCTGCCACCCTTTTTGCCACTCCACCTTCAACTCCCCCAGTGGCTTCCCCTCCTCAGGAGGAGGAAATGGAAGAGGAGGAGGAAGAAGAGGAAGATGAAGAAGGAAGAGAAGCTGAAGCTGAGAGAGAGAAGGGCGAAGAGGATCTGCTCTGCTCAGAGAGCACCTCTGTCCCAGCCCACTTGTCCCCAAATTTAGAGGCTGCAGCAGCCACCCAAGGTAAGGTGTGGCTGGATAGTGGATGTGGGGCAGGCTGGGAGATGTGGTTTCATTTGTGACCTCCATGTGGGCCACTGAGTCTGGGGCCTAGAAATTCTGTGATGGGTCTAGGAGCTCTCTAAGCACTCAGGCCTAGAGAGGGTGAGATGCAGAGAGGAAGGATATAATGCTGTGGCTGTGGTATGATTTCCCCATAGGTTAGTGGTAATCTAAATATTCCCGTTTGTGCCTTTTTTTTTTTTTTTTTTAAATTAGTGGCAGTGTCTGTGCCAAAAAGGAGACGGAAAATTAGGGACCTAAATAAAAAGGAGGCTGTGGGAGACCTCCTCGATGCCTTCAAAGAGGTAAGGGAGCCAGAAAGAGGGAATGGGGAAGGCAGAGTATGGTTGTGGACTCATGTTCACTGTGCCACCGAAACCTTTTTTGGCAGGTGAACCCAACAGTACCAGAGGTGGAGAATCAGCCTCCTGTAGGCAGCAATCCAGGCCCAGAGTCTGAGGGCAACAGTGCGCCCCCAGGGCTGGAGGAAGTAGAGGAGACCTGGGACTCCAAGGAGGACAAAATCCACAATGCCGAGAATATCCAGCCTGGGGAGCAGAAGTATGACTATAAGTCAGGTATGCTGGAGGAAGGGCGGAGAAGGCTGTGGTTTTGGCGGGGTCCCAGGAGACAGAAGTGTGATGGATACGTTCTATTTTCCAGATCAGTGGAAGCCCCTAAATCTTGAGGAGAAAAAGCGTTACGACCGTGAGTTCCTGCTTGGCTTTCAGTTCATCTTTGCCAGTATGCAGAAGCCGGAGGGGTTGCCGCATATCACTGATGTGGTGCTGGACAAGGTTGGTTATTGGAAGGAGAGGAGGGAAAGTTTGGGTTGGGCTGACTGGAGAGGATCTTGAGGTATGGATGGATGAATCAGTAGTCACTGGCTGTTGGTGAGACTTGCTGTGTTCCCCTCACAGGCCAATAAAACACCATTGCGGCCACTGGATCCCTCAAGACTTCCTGGCATAAATTGTGGCCCGGACTTCACTCCACCCTTCGCCAACCTTGGCCGGCCAGCCCTTAGCGGTCGTGGGCCCCCAAGGGGTGGGCCAGGTGGGGAGCTGCCCCGAGGGCCGGTGAGTGGGGCTGGTTGAGGATGCAGGGCTTGGGGCGGCTCTGGAGTGGATGACAGGTCTGCCCTAGAGGTGTGTAGCTAGCCTGTGTGTGTTTATTTTTTATGTCTTCACTTGTTCTTCTCCCTTGCTTAGCAGGCTGGCTTGGGGCCCAGGCGCTCCCAGCCGGGCCCCCGGAAAGAACCACGCAAGATCATTGCCACAGTGTTAATGACTGAAGATATAAAGCTGAACAAAGCAGAGAAAGCCTGGAAACCCAGCAGCAAGCGGACAGCGGCTGATAAGGAGCGGGGGGAGGAAGACGCTGATGGCACCAAAACCCAGGTATTGGCAAGTCCTACATTTGTTCTGCCCTACTTCTCAGGCCTGGCAGCTGTGCCCACTCTGCCTTCTTCATCCATCCTTGTCCCTACCACCAGCCTCTCTTTGAGAACCTCACTGGATCCTGTTTCTTTCTTCTCCTTTTTCCCCCAGGACTTGTTCCGCAGGGTTCGCTCCATCCTGAATAAGCTCACGCCCCAGATGTTCCAGCAGCTGATGAAGCAAGTGACACAGCTGGCCATTGACACTGAGGAACGTCTGAAAGGGGTCATTGACCTCATCTTTGAAAAGGCCATTTCGGAACCCAACTTCTCTGTGGCCTACGCCAACATGTGCCGCTGCCTCATGGCGGTCAGTGGCTATGCTTTTCTAACCTCCTTGCCCAGCTCCCGCTGTTCTTCCAGAGACTGTTGGCCTCACCATCTTGGGTCCCCTCTAGCCTCTGCTGTTGCTGGCAGCTACAAGGGGGCAGGGCCAAGGCCAGAGGTCTTCTAGGTTGGGGTTAGGCACCTGGGGGCTTTGCCTGCCCTCCACTCGTCTTAGTGTTCCCTTTGATTTATAGCTGAAAGTGCCCACTACAGAAAAGCCAACTGTGACTGTCAACTTCCGAAAACTGTTGTTGAATCGATGTCAGAAGGAGTTTGAGAAAGACAAAGATGATGATGAGGTTTTTGAAAAAAAGCAAAAAGAGATGGACGAGGCTGCTACGGTGAGAAAGCCCACCTTGCTTCCACCCTGCTCACTACCACCCTCACCCAAATGCCACTTGGCTGTAGAATGTGGGATGCTTCCTGCTTTACTGCTCGCCTGGGTGTGTAGACCACAGAGAGAGAAGGGCTGTAACATGTACTGGGCGTCAGCTCTGACGCTGCCCTCCTGTGACTGGCAGGCAGAGGAGCGGGGACGCCTGAAGGAGGAGTTGGAAGAGGCTCGGGACACCGCCCGCAGGCGCTCCTTGGGGAACATCAAGTTTATCGGAGAGTTATTCAAGCTCAAGATGTTAACCGAGGCGATTATGCATGACTGTGTGGTCAAGCTACTTAAGAACCATGATGAAGAGTCCCTGGAATGTCTCTGCCGCCTTCTTACCACCATTGGTAAAGACCTGGACTTTGCCAAAGCCAAGGTGAGGCTGCTTGGGTGTAGAGGGGGTGGCTGAAGCCTGTGGGCCCCTTGGCCACTAATGACAGCCGCGTTGTTAGCCTGCCAGTCTGGGCTATTGGTGACATGCTTTTTGTTCATGACCTGGTCTCTGCTTCATAGCCCCGAATGGATCAGTATTTCAACCAGATGGAAAAAATCATTAAAGAAAAGAAAACATCATCTCGCATCCGATTTATGCTGCAGGATGTGCTGGATTTGCGACAGGTACATGTTTCTTCCCCCTGTCATTCTGTTACGGCCAGCTCAGCCTGCCCTGGGGATGGGGCTGGCACAGCATGTGGTGCCGGGGTTTGAACTGCAGTCCCTGCGGTTGCCTAAGCTTTCCTGAGCAGGTGCTTTAGCCCGCTGAGCCATCTCGCTAGCCCCACTTGGCCCTTCTGCTCTAATTGGAAATGACTTCCTGTTCCCGTAGAGCAATTGGGTACCACGCCGTGGAGATCAGGGTCCCAAGACCATTGACCAAATCCACAAGGAGGCCGAGATGGAAGAGCATAGAGAACATATCAAAGTGCAGCAGCTCATGGCCAAGGGCAGTGACAAGCGCCGAGGTGGCCCTCCAGGCCCGCCCATTAGTAAGTTAGAGGATAGGACTAAAGAGGGGGCAGGGAAGGGTGTGGGAGTTTGCTTTCTGATGATGACTTTTTATTAGTGCCACGTGTCTGGGCCACTGAAACTCCATGATGGAACTGAGGGGCTGAGGAAAGGAAGGGTAGAGTGGCCTAAGGAGAAGGGGCTGCTAAGGTATACTGTTACCCATGACATTTCCTTTTTGTTCCAGGTCGTGGCCTCCCACTCGTGGATGATGGTGGTTGGAACACTGTCCCCATCAGTAAAGGCAGCCGCCCCATTGACACTTCACGACTCACTAAGATCACAAAGGTTAGGGCTGTGTTGCCAGGGATAATGGCAGTGAGGCAGTAAAGGGCTCAGTCTGCTTAAGGTTGGGAAAGTAGTTACTGAGGCTTCCTTCTTAGACTAATGGAAATTGCTAGACATAGGACTGCCAGCTCTCGGGGTTTCTTCACATGGATCTGGGAAAACTAGCTATCCAGTGATCCAGTGTGTTGTCCACTTGTATATATCCTACAAGCCAAGGACGCTTGTTTTTTTTTGGAAATGGTGTTACTATGTAGTTCAAGCTGACCTTGAGCTCACTGAGTAGGGCTCATGATGATCTTCCTGCTTCAGCCTCATTTTTGTTTTTAAGTTTTATTTTATTTTAATCATTTATTTATTCGGTACAGGGTCTCGCTACGCAGCTTGGACTCGTAGTGATCCTCCTGTCTCAGCCTCCCCAGCACTGGGATTACAGGTGTGTGTCATCGTGCCTGGTTTTGGTGGCTGGCACAGCGCATCTGGGGTTCTAGCCCAGCACATCATGCGGTTCCAAGGAATGAACCTGAGTCCTTTGCACTTGTTAGGCAGGTGCTTAAACTGGTGAGCTATCTCCCCAGTCCTCTTTTCTGTTTTTAAATTTTTTTCAATAGAAAGGTAAATATTTTATAATACAGTAATTATATAAAATTTTAATTTTGTTGGGTGTGGGGGTGCACACCTGTAATTCTGACACTCTGGAAGCTGAGTCAGGAAGATTGCTGCAAGTTTAAGGCCATCCTGGGCCATCTAGTGAGTTGAGAGCAAGCCTGGACTGCATAGCAAGACCCTGTCTTAAGAAACTGGGAAAAAAATGTCAGTGTTTATAAGTGAAGCTTAATCAGAAGAATGCCATATTCGTTCTTTTTAAGTGTCAGCCAGGACAGCTTTCACATTGCCATGACAGAATTGAGTAGTTGGGTTGGAGATCTAAGCTTGCATAGCCTGTAGTCTACTCATGTTTAGTGCTGGTATGGCAGGGTGGGGGCTGCTGGCTGATTACCAGGTCAGACCTGTGACTCATGCTGTCACCCCTATAGCCTGGCTCCATTGACTCCAACAACCAACTGTTTGCACCAGGAGGGCGACTCAGTTGGGGCAAGGGCAGCAGCGGGGGCTCGGGAGCCAAGCCCTCAGATGCAGGTACAAGCCTGAGGAAGGGGTGGCAGTTGGCAGTGTGGGCTCCCTTGAAGGGCGGCTTCAGTACAGCTGGTTGGCTAATGAGAAGGCGGGTAGGAGGTGTCTTACCGTCAGCACCAAGGCTGAGTGCCGTAACCTGTCAGGTGGGCAGAGTGCAAGAAGGTAGGAAGAGATCTTAGCCTGAGTTCTATCTCCTCAGCATCGGAATCTGCTCGTCCAGCTACCAGTACTTTAAATCGCTTCTCAGCCCTTCAACAAGCAGTACCTACAGAGAGCACAGATAACAGACGTGTAGTGCAGAGGTGAGCTTTCCAGGGGGTTCTTTCCTCACTTGAGTGTTGGCTGTCAAAGCATGGGAGTTTCTCACACCTGTGATGCTTGCAGCCCCTTGCTAAGATTGGGCATATTCTACGTGCCGAGCGCAAGGCTCAACACTTGCTGAGCAGGTTGGGAAGTTACACAAGAGTATGCCTCTCTTTGTTTCAGGAGTAGCTTGAGCCGGGAACGAGGTGAGAAAGCTGGGGACCGGGGAGACCGAGTAGAGCGGAGTGAACGGGGTGGGGATCGTGGGGACCGATCTGATCGTGCTCGGACACCTGCCACCAAGCGAAGCTTCAGCAAGGAAGTGGAAGAGCGGAGTAGAGAGCGGCCTTCCCAGCTGGATGGGTTGCGCAAGGCAGCGAGCCTCACGGAAGACCGGGACCGGGGCCGGGACACTGGTGAGGGGCTGGGAGAGGAGTTGGGGAGGCTGCTGGCTTGTTTGGGACCAGCTGGCCCCAACTCTCTTGGGAGCTCCAGCTTTTGTTGGCTAAGAAGACTGGAACTGAAGACTGTCTCACCCTACAGTAAAGCGGGAAGCCACCCTTCCCCCAGTGAGCCCTCCAAAGGCCGCTCTCTCTGAGGAAGAGCTGGAGAAGAAGTCCAAGGCCATCATTGAGGAGTATCTCCACCTGAATGACATGAAGGTGGGCAGTGGCAGGGCTGGCTGGTGTGTGGGGTGCAGGGCCTGGGCCAGGAGGTGAACACTTCTCTGTTTGTCCCCAGGAAGCAGTGCAGTGTGTACAGGAGCTGGCCTCACCCTCCCTGCTCTTCATCTTTGTACGGCATGGCATTGAGTCCACGCTGGAGCGCAGCACCATCGCTCGGGAGCACATGGGAAAGCTGCTGCACAGGCTGCTGTGTGCTGGGCTCCTCTCTACCACCCAGTACTACCAAGGGTATGATGGCCTCTGGGGTGTGCAGGGCTTACGATAAGGGTATAGGCTTAGAAATCCCTGTAATCTCTGGTAGGTGAGCTTGGGGCCTGGCCTTCCCTATAATGTGTTTTGAATTCCCTTTGCAGGCTATATGAAATTCTGGAATTGGCTGAGGACATGGAGATTGATGTCCCCCATGTGTGGCTTTACCTGGCAGAGCTAATAACACCCATTCTGCAGGAA
>PVKN010023076.1:0-14873 GCA_004027915.1 Capromys pilorides | reverse complement strand
TTACTCTTGTTTTCAGCCTGTGCCACACAGCGTCACCACCTGTGTCATTTTAGTGGTGATGCCCGGGGATGCTTGTTTCTAGTTAGCATGGGATTTTCCTAGTTCTTGATAGGGTCATTTTCAAACTAGTTTCCTAGACCTTCATATGCTAGTTAATTGAGTGCAGAAATGTTAACCATCAGAAATCATACCTGCTTTTGGTTCCTTTATGGTCTCTTCTAATTTTCTGTTACACTTTTCGAGGCAAAATGAGACACACTTCCTTTTCAAATCATGTAGCTTCACTTACACACTCGATCCAACGTGAGTCACTTGGGATGTGCAAAATTGAGAGGCCAGCAGAGATTATCTGCTTCTCATGAGATTCTATCAACATTGTTTAGTATTTGGAGTGATGAACGCTGTCGTCTTGCAGAGAAATCCAAGTGTAATTGCTCAGGATATAAGAAATTTTGACAGTTCAAAGGGCACCAAATTCTAATTCATAGGGCAGGCTGGGGCTTATGTGTCACTTCTCCATCCATGGGTGTCACTGTGAGAAGCACTGTTGTGCCCAACCATACAGTAATAGTCAGCTTCATCTTCAGGCAGCAGCCCAGAAATATGCAAAACTCGTGCACAGGCCGAAGTGTCCTTTGAACCAGAGAAGTGGCTGGGGAAGCCAGAACCCAGTACCTTATTGGAATCTAGGTAGTAGCTTAGTAGAAACCTGGGAGGGTTCCCTGGCTTCTGCTGCTGCCAGTTTATGCACTTACCAATGACACTGATGTCACTTCTCAGGTGGCAAGTAAATCTGGCAGATGCTCCAGGAAGTGCAGACAGGGATAGTTCCTGAGTCACCAGAGCCTGAGAGAGGGAAACTGCAAATGCAAACCTAGTTGCATTAGGGAACAATGACTGGTTTTAAGCTTTGCAAGAATCACAAGAGAAGACAGCTATCAAGGTTTTGAAATTGCACCCTGTGTGCATGGCCTGTGCTTACCTGAGCAGTGAGAGAGGAACAGGAGGAAAGGAGTCCAGGCCATGCTGGGAGCATCCCCAGGTTCCCATAGTGACTTGTGTTTCCCCAGATCTCCTTTTCTTATACAGCCCCTGTAGGAGGAGCTAGTCATGCAAATGTCTTTGCACCCTGTCTGCCCCAGAACCTCCCTGAGGCCTGCCTAGTGCTAGATTTCAACTCACACTGCAAAATAATGAGGAGGAGAATTTCATTTCTTCTTTGTGCAAGTCCTCCAGGAAGCATCTACTGAGAGAAGACCAAACACTGGCTCCAAGTGAGCTGTAAGGTACCAGATGACACACAGCCGAGCCTGTCAGTGGGCAATGGATCCAGTGCTCTGGCCAGGTCTCTTGTGTGACTAGTCCATTCCATTCAGCCTAGCAGGCCTACAGGGCAGCTACACAATGGTGTCTGCTGGCCAAAAGGCACACACCTGCCCATGACTCAGAGGCCAGAATGTCCATGGTAGCGTTCTCTAGGATCAAAAACCTTCAAAGTGATGTACTCTATGATGGCTGTGTATTGCCATTCTTAGTAGTCTGGTTCAGAAATGTTTAGCACACCTGAAAGTGATGCTATAATAATCACATTACTTTATTGATAAGTAAATCCCTGATGAAAATATTTTAATGTGCTATCTATTTTGAGTTAGCCAATAAAATCTAATGTTTCTGATGTAAATTTGTTTGTGATCGATGTTGTACATTTAGATTTAGTTCCCTGCTATAGTACTTGAGGACATGAAGAAAGAATCATAGCATGAAAGATTTCCAGCTAACATGTCAGGTACACATCAGTTCTACAAGTGTACATACATGCTCTGATAATAGTTACCTCTGCACATCACTTTATCCAGTTACAAGTGTCACATGAATGGGTGCTGAGCTCAGGAACCTCACATGATTTTTCACAAAATTTCTCTCTAGAGATATTGATGAGATTTTGGCTGGAGAAATTTAATATCAGAGTCACTACAGTCCTGCAGATTTTGAGCTCTGATTTCACCATCTGTTGGTGAATAACTTCCTAGCTCTTAGTTAATTTGCATGTCTGCAGTTGTTGGTATAACTCAGCCTTCCCTTCAGTGCATTCAACCTGGAGCCTGTCTTCTGTGTCTTGCAGTTGCTAATCCAGCCATCAGCCTCCAGAATATTTTCTTAGTACCTGGAGTCCCATTCCATCTTAATCCGACTTCTGCACATGAACTCACGTGATCCCATCGACCAACTGGTCACCATACTCAGGATCAAGCCCACATCTTCTTAGCATGTCTTCAATCAGCTCAGCACCTTCAGCTCAGAATGGAGGAGCAGGGATGACCTTGCCTGCTTCTCCTAGGATTCCTATTCATATAACGGACATATTTATTCTACAAGTCTATATGCAATTTGTCCTTTCTTTAAAGCTGGATGTGGAATCTGAATACAGAGCAATGACCAATAGAAAACTGTCAACAAAACCATGGCAAAAAAAAGATGTTTCTAGTCCTAAAATATTTAATTTCTAGGGGAAGAAAAACACCATAAGGAATCACAGAGCCATTATGTCTTGTAGGTGACACAATCATGGCCATGATCACCTTGTGTGCCGAGAGTAGACTGCCACTTGTTAGAAATGCTGACACTGACCATTTTCTAACCTGTGCACAAACTACAGATTATTCTCACCTGTGTCCTCTTCCCAGAGCCTCTGTTCAGATGTTGGTTCCTTTGTATCTGGGCCATGCAGTGTCCTTCGTCTGTCTTTTCACTACTAGACCTTACTCTATTTCCCTTTGGCCAGAGTATTCTGATAAGTGTATCTGTGGAGAACAGTGAATGCTCCAAGAGGGTCTTTAAATATCGAGGTGTGGGAGACTACTGTAATGTGTGAGAGACTATTCCTCTTACCATTTCCACACTCTGAGATATATGGATGTTGTTTAAGATGGGTCGAGTCCAGGTGTATTCTATGTGAACATGGATGATATAGGTGAAGTTCACAGTCTGTCTGTCCAGGAAAATATGTATTTTCTTGATTTGACTGGAAGCCCAACAGTGGTTATGGAGTCCAAAGATAGCAGTGGAGCTCATGTTAGTTATTCTTGTATAAGGGCCTTGTGAATGCTTTTGCCACAAAGAAGCCGAATTTCCATCAGGTTAATTGTGCTAACAACATATGAGCAAGCAGGCATTCTGACATGAAAGGAGTTTATGGAAACATGTAACAACATGTAGGTACCTCAACATGGCAGGACCTAAGAAAGAAAGACCCCTCTCTTAAATAAGTGGAAGGTTAGCAATTACTTTCTATGTAGCAGCTCTCTTGTTGGAGGATCTGGAAGCATCTTGTAAATGGAGGGTCAGGACAATGGAAGCGAGTCAGACACAGGTTATATCAGGCGTAATATCTGTTCAGGCTATTATCTGCATGTGTCACTCTGGGCTTTACATCATCTGTCAGCACTGTTATATTCTGTCTCATAGTGTTTGTCAGAATCTTACTATTTCTGAAAGTTCCTGAATGTACCTGTGCTGATCTAGGCCAGAGCAGGAAGCTGGGAAGTCATCAGAGATCATCTCCCATTACCAAACACACCAGTACTGCTCATCTCCTCATGAGCAGGGTGCACTTGGATGTGCTCCACAGCAAAACCTGTATGCTCAATGCTCAGTGTGCACTTAGTCTTCTTGTCTGTCCTAGGGGGGGCAAAGGCAAATGGCAGCTCTGTGTGTGTGTGTGTGTGTGTGTGTTTCTCTACTTGAGCCTATGGAATTTGTGAATCTTTTATAATTTTCATTTGGCTTATATTCATGGGAAACAGGATAACCCAGTAATGAGATGATGGTCAATTTTACAGCTGTGTCTTAGTTACTGTGCATTCATTGCTGGGACAAATACTCGACACTCAAAATGAAGGAAGGAAAGGTTCCATTAGCTCACAGTTTCTAGAGATTTCAGTCCATATTGAGCTGGCTCCAAGGCAGAATGGCACATGGCAGAGAGCAATCTTTCTTGGTGGTGATAAAGAGCAAGATGAGCCAAAGGAGTAGTAGCAGCAACAGTGGCAACAGAGAGAGAGAGAGAGAGAGAGAGAGAGAGAGAGAGAGAGAGAGAGAGAGAGTCTGTCTCGCTATCTGTTATATTCCATTCAGGTTATCCACCTCAGGCTGGATGTAGCATTCACCCATAATCGCAACAGTACTAAAACCCATAATCCCAGTTGATCATAAGTTAATCTCAAACTTTTGAATCCTTACATCATGGCTACATGAGGCTTTGAGGGGACAACTAGCCAGAACCCATAACAAGCTGAAAATCCAGAGCCTTTGGAAACTTTTTGGCATGTTCTGACTACAATGTTTTGGTACTCTCTTAATCTGTGCCACTAAAATGAAGTTTCTCTTCTTTCTCAACAAATAAATTGTTAGGGTTACGCTGTCTTTAAGAAATCGTGGGCATCACAGAACGGAAAAATATAAACAAGTGACAGGATTCCCAACATGGTAAACCTTGGATAACTTGCCTTTGTATTGGAGTTATAGTGCTCTAAAAATATAGATAATTCAGTTAGGATTTTCACTGTCTTTCTTCTACCCATCCGTGTGTCTGCTATCTTACCTCAATTATTCTCAACTACCAGTACTGGCTTCATACTTTCTAAGCCTTTGCAGACTCCTCTCTTCTCTCTTCCTTGCTCCACGTGTTTTGCTGGCCCCTAGCATTCACTCCCAGGCTATGGTCTTTTGCTTCATTTCGCAGCTGGGTTTCAGGTGATTACAAGTGAGCCAAACAAATCAGGTGCCTGAGCTTCTTCCTGAGCCTGTGTTCTCCCTCAGCAACTCAGATGGTGGTGCTGGGTGCAGTGAGCCATAGGCAGCACTGGACAGTGCTGTCTGTAAGGGAGGGGAGATCCGAAGCGTGATGCTCCCAAGACCACCATGCTGCTGGGATGGCCCATGGTCTCTGTCCAGGAGACAAGGAAAGCCCAATCTCATTTTTTTGTCTAAATGAAAATATTAGAACATGTCCTGTTATATTAATTTAAATTAAAAGTTCCAGTGTGTATTACTGCATTTATTTCCTGAGATTGGAACAATATTCTTTGTGAATTTGGGGTAGAGAACACTGTTGCAGTATAGCTATATTCAACTATTCCTAGTGCAAATAGAAGTTGTCTACATTTCAGGTGTTCTCATAGTCTAATTTCCAGACAGGCTGGATTTTTCTGCCACTTCTCCATCTGAAGCTGTCACTGTGAGCGACACTATTGTGCCAGATCACACAGTAATAATCAGCTTCATCCTCAAGCTGCAGCCTAGCAATATGCAAAACTCCTGCATTGGCTGAGGTGTCTTTTGACCCAGAGAAGCGACTGAGGACACCAGAGCCCTGTATCTTTTTGGAGTCTGAGAAGTAGTGCAGGAGAAACCTGGGAGGGCTCTCGGGCTCCTGCTGGTACCAATGCGCAGTGTATCCAGCAACACTGAGGTCACTTCTCAGGGTGTAGGTCATTCTGGCCAATTTTCCAAGGGATGCAGAGAGGGAGGAGAGTTGAGTCACCAGAGATTTGGACAAGAAACCTGCAGAAAGACACATGCAGGTCTTGGGTAACAATGAAGATGACATTCTCCAGGAATTTTGCCAAGAATTGAGATGCAGATTGGGCACTGACATCTGGTCTCTGAGGCCTGCCCTTACCTGTGCAATGACAAAGGAGGAGAAGGAAGAGGGGAGCCCAGGTCATGGTGCACGCAGATCTCTTGATCCCCATCATAGGACTGGGCTGATCCTGACCTCCTTTTCTTCCTCAAGCTCTGGGAGGGTCTTGTTCATGCAAATGTGTTTCCAGGAGGACTGCTCAGGCTCTCCCTGGGCTGCTGTGTGGGAGATGATCTCATACTGCTCAGAGGAGGCTGAGGATTTGTTTGTCTTCTTGGGAGGAACCCTTTGCTGAGACAAGACAGAGTCCTGGCCCAGGAGCCTCTGCAAAGTCAGAGAAGACTTTGCTGCTGTTTCCCAATCCGTGGGGGCAGGGCCAGCAACAAGAACAGCTGTTTTCTTATTGAATTGTTCTTACTGAGCAGTTGTCTAGGGTCCACTGTGTGCTAACTTTGGGTCATAGCGACCACTTCTGGCCTTGAGACCCACACTGCACTATGGCCCCAAACCTGAGAGCGCAACTGCTTCCTGCAGCTTCCCTATGCCCTGACTCTGTGCACATATGCACGGTTTCATTTCTGAATGCTGTGCTCTGTGTCTTTTGACATGTTACGTAGTTTCTTACCTGCACATGGAATCATGGACAATAGAAGTGTATGAAATATGAATAAAGAGTAATTTAAAATGGTAGCTCTGCTGCTGAAGATAATAAAGATATCATAGTATCTTAATGGTATATATATATATATATATATATATATATATATATACTTTTTGTTTCACAACCTGTGTTAATTAAACAAATATATTCCCATTTCTGTCACTTGTTAAGAAAGTGAAGTGATTAGACATTAGTGAACTGAGACATACGGGGGCAGTGTGTCTAAAAATAAAATGTTTTGTCTGCTATAATTATGTAAAGACTTTATTTTATGATATATTTGCAATTACATGTTTAGTTCCTAACTCAAAGCACTCGCACAGAAAACAGTGACACGTTTAAGATTTCATTTACATTATTATTATTATTATTATTATTACTATCATTATTTTAATGTATTTGGTTGTTGCTGCGTCTCGCTATGTAGCTGGGACTTGGGCTGATACACCTGCTTTCAGCCTCCCTCATGCTGGGATTACAGACGTGCATCTAGACCTGACTCTGGCTGCCTCAGCTGGCCCTGGGGTGGGGCTGCGCAGCATGTGGTGCCTGCCTGCATTGGCCTGTACGTCCCTAAGAGGGTGCTTTAGTCCACTGTGATCCCTCACGGACTTCATGATTTATTTTAAAGGGAATCGATAAAATGATAGTTCAGACATTAGAAATGATATTCAGTTCTTCAAAAAACCATAAAGGTATTTAACAATAGTTTTTATGTTGCACATTTCTGTCTTCAATTTAGTTACTCAATATTGCAGCTATAAGTATTCATTTTGATCAAAGTAAAATAATTAAGGATTATCTGCTCCTTCAAAATACTGATCGAAATTAGTAATATTATCAACTTAACTATCCTGTTAATATACATACAAAGCGCCGACCAGATAGCTCAGCAGACAGACACAGGGCCTGAGGGTTCATTCTTGGGCCTGCTAAGCTAGTCTTGCCTCTGGGGTGCATTGAGACCTTACTGAGGCTGGGCATGGTGGCACGATCCTGCAATCCCAGTGCTTGGGAGGCTGAAAACCAAGGATCATTACGAGTCTAATCTATGTAGTGAGACTCTGTAGATCCTGTACACACACACACACACACACACACACACACACACACACAGATTTTTCCCTTTCCTTTTCTCCCCATCCCAATTGTTTATTCCTTGTGCTCAGTTTTTTTCCTTTTACTATATCTATTGTACCTTTCAGATTTTATTTACTCTTTTAGGTACTTACACTAGGGAGACAATACCACATTTACACATGTGGATATGATTTACTTGACTTTTGACAATACCCTCTATTTGCATCTATTAATTTATGAAAGCCTCAAGTTTGCCTATCTTTATAAACGAATCATGCTTCATTGTAGTAAAACTCACATCTTTTTTATCCATGCCATAGATGAAGGATATTTTGGTTGTTTCCAAGTGTTAGCTATGACAAATTGTTCTGCAATCAACATGGGTGCACATCTATCACTATGGTATGATGTTTTTAGTTCCTTAGGAAAACTAATCAGGAGGGGAATAACTTTGTTGAATGGGACCTCTAATCTTAGTTTTTTGGTGAGTCTCTATATTGGCGTCCATAAAGGTTGTACCAGTCTGTTACTCCCACCAAGAGTGGAGATGGGTTCCTTTTCCTTACATCCTCTCAAGCATTTGTTATTAGTTGATGTTATAATGACTTTGTTCTAGGGTGAGATGAATCTCAATGTTGTTTTAATTTGTGTTTCTTTTATCACTAATGTTGTTCAGCAATTTTTGATGTATTTATTTCTCTGAGAACTGTGTATTCATCTTAGATGCCCATTTTTGCATTGAGTCTTTGCTTTTTCTTTCTAATTTAGTACAAAATCTACAGGGTCTCCCTACACAGATTAGACTCACAGTGATCCTCCTGTTTTCAGCTTCCCAAGCACTAGGATTATAGGCATGTACCATCATACGCTGTCTCAATCACTGTCTCAGCATAACTCTGGGACAAGACTGGCACAGCACACCGTGGTTCAAATCCTGGTCCCTGTGTCTGACTACACAAGCACTTTAATCTGCTGAGTTATCTGAGTGGGTCTTTGTATTTTGGTGTCTGATTTCTTTTTTTAGTTCTTTATATGCTCTAGATTGAAGTCCTTTGTCTGAGTGACTCTTGTTTAACATTGCTTTCCTGATTTGTGGGTTTCCTTTTTACTCTGTTGGTGATTTCTCTTGATGTGCAGAACCTTTTCAATATGATATGATTCCATTCGATTCTTTTTATTTTTCATGTAATTCATGTATTTTTTTTTTTTATGTATTTGGTTGCTACAGAGTTGCACTGCACAGCTCAGGCTCGTGGTTATCCTCCTGCTTTCAATCTCACCAGCACTAGGATTAGAGGTGTGCATCACTAAGCCTGGACTCTGACCTGCTTGGCCTGCCCTGGGGATGTGGCTGCAAGGAATGTGCTGTGGGGAATCGAATCATGGTCACTATGCTTGCCTACACTTGCCTAAACAGAAACTTTAGTCTACTGAGCTATGCTGCCCAACCCCAACTTAATTCTTATTTTTAAAAAGTTAAAATTTTATTTTATTTATTTTGTTTTATTTGTAGGCCAGGGTTCAATCTCACAATCTTGCACTTGCCAGCCTGGCACTTGTGCCATGGAGCTATCTCCCCAGCCCCATAAAATTTTATTTTAAAGAGAATAGAAAATAGTAAAAGAAAAAAAATATTGCAAATGATAAATATTGACTAGAGAAATAAGAGGAATAATGATTGGATAGAAGTGAAGTTATCATTATTTATAGATGACATGATATTCTGTATAGAAGACTTCAACATATCCACCAAGAGTCGTGAGGATTTAATAACCACATTTAGTAGGATAGTGGGATACAAAGTCAGCACTCCAAAACAACAGCATTTCTATACACAACAAAAAACACATCCAGGTTTCGATTCCTTGAAGTATTTCCCATGCAGTTTGGTGTTGGTTCATGAGCTCCCTGCCTACCCCATGTCTTCAAGATTTCTACTTATATTCCCTTCCAGTAGGCTTAGTGTTTCTGTTTGAATATTTAGAATTCTAAACCATATTTCACTGTAAAATACAGTGACATATTAATTGTATACATTGTGATTTCATCTGAAACCTGGCTGTCGGATATTATATTCCCAAGAGCAAGGCACACAGCACTCCTGAGGACCAGGACATCCACCCAATGACATCAGAAAGAGAAACCTCACAGCATCCTTGGGCTAAGACTTTAACTAGATTCTTACATAATTATATTTAGATTCTTATGTTATTCTAATTACCTAATTGTATTTCTATTCTTTGCTTATGTATGGGGCCTTGAACAAGCAATTGATTTTTGACCTCCAAATATACATCAGGGTTCATCTCTCTCTCTCTCTCTCCACCAGGGATTAAGCTTGGGCTTTTGCTCTTCCCAGGCACTCAATTGTGCCACTGATCTATGTCACTGGTCCCTCATTTTGTTTAACACACACACACACACACACACACAGCACACATACACACACACACCACATCAACATAAATAAAACAAAACTCCTTCCAAATAACACATTGCTCTTTTCTCTCATTCAGAACTCAGTGTGGGTTAGGAAACACCAGTATATGTTCTCCTTCATCTTTCTATCACTTAGCCTTCCTGGAGGCTCAGAGAACAAAAAGTCACTTGAAACTCCATTAAGGGAGCATTCATAGTGTCAGTGTTGGCCAAGGGCAGCTTTATGCCGTGGGTCTAACTCTGCACTGTTCGTCCACCGCTGTCTCCAGGCACCAGGTGTGAAGAGCCTCATCCTCAGCCCGGGCCTCTGAGCAGGTGTGGGCAGCTGTATTCCCAAGCATGGAACCCTACAACTGGGCAAACAGCAAAGAGAGTTTGCAGTATGGATCAGTGTTTTTGGAGCATGGCAACGTTTCTGCCTGAATCAGTGTAAGTTGTGGTATTTGTTGACTACTCCATTTCTGGAAGCAGAAGTCTGAGTAACCCTCTTGGGGACATGAACAGTGAGAGCTCCTGAGTGACCATTGCCTGAGAAATGGACCTTGAGACCCAAAATATCCATATGTGTAACATGAAAAAAGAAGACAAAGGGCCATTCCAGAGGGTGGTAACAGAAGTCTCTATTACTTGAACAGAGAATGAGAAGAAGGATAAGGACAGATGTCCTTGCTGAGCTATGGACATTGGAAGGATCTCTGTTGTCAGAGTTGAGGCGGGGTTTTCTAATAATGTTTTATTTCCTACTGAGCTCCATACACACACAGGCTGCATTAGTGTGGTGCATGATACAAATTTGGTCCTTTGTCTCTCACCTGGTCCTCAGGCCTGAGAACTGGCCCAATGAAATGAATAGACAGTTCTCAGCAGAATAAATATGAGTAGCTGGTAGAACTGTGAAAATGTTCAACATTGCTGGTCGTTAGAGAAATGCAAAGTAAAACACTGTTAAGACTTCATCTTATGACAGAATCAATGGAAGCTCCCAGGAAATCAAGGAATAAGAACCGCTGGTGTGGCTGTGGGTCAAAAGAACTTCCATACTTTGCTGCTGGAACGTAACCTAGAACAACCATTATGGAAACCAGGATGGAGACTGGACAAGGAACTAAAATTAGAATTTGTACTTGGTCCACTCTTCCCCTTTTAGGTCTTTTCTTAAAAGAGCTAAAGTCATCACATTATAGCAATGGGTGTACACCACTGTTTATAGTTGGGATTACAAGTGCTGGGATTAGGAGTATTGTCAGGGTGTTTTCTTCCCCTATGAGCTATCTTAGAAGAGCTAAAGTTTTCACATTACAGCAATAGGTGTACACTGCTGTTTATAGCCATATGGTTCTTGATAGCTAAGTCCTAGAGATGGTCTGCTTTCCCATATTCAACTGATGAGTGGACAAAGAAAATGCAGCAACTCTGCATAATGGAACAGAGCTCAGCTTTAGAGAAGGATCTTTTTGAGACTGTTGCACAAAATCGATATGCCTAGAAAGTGTAATGTTCGGTGAAATAAATAAGATGTGCAAGCTTAAATACTGTATGATATCTCCAATTTGAATAAGATGAAGTACAAGAAAAGAGGAAAGTAGAAGATTGACATAAACAAATGTAACAATCTTTTTCAAGTGAACAGTGGTCCAGGGGAATGAAGCTGAAGAATGGAGAGGGAAGGTAATATAAAAATTTTTAAGCTGTTTCACTTACATGTGCTTACAATGAATGTAAGAATTACATGATAAGCATGAAGTAGGAATAATGAGAACAAAAATTAAGGTACAGAAAGAAGATTTAGAGAAGGGAGAGAGCTGGGTAGATAATGGGGGGGGGGCTAAAAAGATCCAGGCTGTGTTGTGTAAATGCATAAAAACCCTGAGATGAATAATACCCTGCATGGTGACAATACTCATAATACCAGCACTTGACAAGCTAGTGCTAGAGGATGTGTGTGAGTTGAAGGGCAGTGTGGGCTGCACCACAGTGAGTTCAAGACCAGAGTGCAATAGACAGGAACACTGAGTCAAAAAACAAAACATCTGTATTAAAAAGACGACTTTATCTTCAACTACTGCAAACACGAATAAATAAAAATGAAAACATTTGTAGCTATGCAACCTGCCACTACAGCTTTATTCTAAAACCTGACTCTTTAGGTAGGTATGGACTTCAATACAAAAAATGAAACTTGTCTTACATTTCACTCTCTGTCTTTGTTTTACCATCTCAACTATTGTGAGGCAGCAGAAAGACCCTCTCAGGAGTCAGTGCTAAGTTCTTGGGCTTCCAGGTGCACATTAATTGATACTTTTAATAATTTACCTTTTCTACAATTTATAGCATCTATAAATCAATTAGGATATTGCCTTTGATAACTGGGAAAATAATTAAAATTTCAGCATTTATTAAAGGTAAATAAATTCTAATACATGTACCCACAGTTCTGAGCACTCATAAGAGGCAATTGTGACTACAACACTGAACAGATTTTGACTGAGGGACTATTGAGCTATAGATAATAGAAAGATCATCTACCTACAGCAGATTACTGATCTATAGATAATGTAAAAATTATCTACCTGGCAGAAGATTTCCCCCATACTGTAGGTTTTCTTTTCATGCTGTAGATCATTTTCTTTAGTGTGCACAACCTTGTTTATATCATCCAAACTGTTGAGTCTTCATTTTTTGTACATATGAGATTGATGTTTCATTCAAAAATTTATTGCCTATGTGTATGTTTCCAAGAGTTTCACCTGTTCCCTCATCTAACAGCTTGTTCCTGTCTTAACATTTTGATCTTTAGTGAATTTTGATTTTAGTTTAGCACCATGTTGTTGGGATAAATTGTGGTTGTCTGCAATCCTGTGGGAAAATGATAATGAGATGAAGAAACTAATGACAGGACAAAAGTTGAGGTCAGGTGGGTGGGTCTCTTTCCTGAAGGGAAAGAGGAGCTTGAGTACCCCTGTAGGGGTATTATTTATACTTTTGACAGAGGTAATTGCAGGAGGCACAGGATTGCCTACCAACTAATGAGGAACTGTCTTAGGTAAGATGTTTTCCTTAGGACTGAAGCATTTCCAGCTTCAGTTCCTCCGCACACATTATGTAATGTAAGGTTCTACATTTAACCTTCTGCATGTGAATATCCAGCAGTTTATTTGCCTGTCAATATATGAATAGGTGGATCAAATGTGGGACATGTACATAATGGAGTATTATTCTGTCATAGAGAAGAAAACACTTGAGTCATGTGTAGGAGAATGATTCATTTGGGAGTCTTAGTTTTAAATGAAATAAATCAGACAAACAAGCTCAAATATCACTTTGAGAAATGCCAGAGAGAAATACTACAATGAAATATAGAAAATAGAATATAGGGAGATAGATTTTTGTAAATGAGAATACTACCAGGACACGGAGTGGAGAATGCAAGAAGGAGAAGGAAAAGGAGCAGGGGAACAGGGAGGGGGAGAAGGAGAAGGAGGAGGAAAGGGAGTGGAAGGGGGGAAGTAGAAGAGGATGGTGAGGAGAGGGAGGGGGAGGGGAGTGGTGGGGAAGGAGAAGGAGAAGGAGAAGGAGAAGGAGAAGGAGGAGAAGAAGAAGGGGATGAACAAGTACTGAGACTTCTTGCGTATAGACAGCAGCTTCCCACAGGAAAATGATAATTATTTGCTGCAAACATTCACTAATAAAAAGAAGTATTCCACAAAAATAAGTTACCTGAATATAATCCAGGCTCTGCTATATTTCTCTTTATTTTAGTGGAGATTATAAAATATAACTTTGATGTCTATATAGTTTGGAAACGCTGCATGTGTGCAGAAGTGTTCAGAGACACCAAAGTTCAGCATGTAGCTCAGTAGGGTCATGCTCAGTCTGGCACAACCTAGAAGGTTCTCCGATGAAATTTGTGGAGTAAATGAAGCCAGCCAAGGGGAAAAATACACCATGCGATACTCTTAATAACATTGTGAATTGAAAACAACTTAATATTCACAGAGAGAGGGTTAGCTGTTCCCTGGGATGATGCTGTGAGTGAATTTGGAGGATTGTGAAGGACACAGAATTCTGGGGGCTGGTCCTAGACTCCCTGTTATGATGTTCCCAAGTAGACAAAAGTACCTCAAAATTCATTAAACTTTTTATAGTAATTATTGCTGTTTTTTTTTTTTTCTATCCAGCATTCAGAGTAAGAAAAGGTATAGCAACATACTCCAATATGAAGCACTTGTATGTGGCCCATGGAGGAAAATGACACAGTTGAAACTCTTGAATATAGGAAAAGCATGGGTGACGGAGACACAGGACAGCCTGTGAGAGGTTCAGTGTGAGATGAGCACAGTTGGAGTAGCAGCCTCCTTGTCTGAGCTTCAGGTTATAGAGGTCACTGCGTTCTTTTCCTTTTTTATGCTAAAGAGGAGAAGGCCCTATTTCTTTTCTTTGTCTGCTGAGCCAGCTCTGAGGTCCAGGCTGGTGCACTGTGATGCCCTGCGCCTGCTTAAGCTTGCCTAGGCTGGCACTTTAGACCACAGAAGTATCTTCACACTCCTCCATTGTATACATGGAGAAATTCCTAGGAAGAGCCTACAGCTGAGTAACTCAGGTGAAGCAGTAGCTTAGGAGAAGTATAGACTTTGGATTCATCTGAGACTACAGCGGTAGCAACAACAGAAACCCCAGGCCAGGCCTGAGCCACATGTCATGGGTATCTTCCTTTCTGAAAGAAGAGGAAGAAGGTTTTGTTTTAGCTTCCTCATTGGGCTGGAGCACTGTGTGACCACTGATGCTGCTATCATAAGCCTGACAGTAATAATCAGCCTCATCCTCAGACTGGAGCCTGCTGATGCTCAGGGAGGCTGAGTTACCAGACTTGGAGCCAGAGAATCGATCAGAGACCCCGGAGGCTCGATTGCTATTGCTGTAGATGATGAGTTTGGGAGCCATTCCTGAAAGCTGCTGGTACCACTGGGTAACATAATTCCCAATATTGCTGCTGCTTCCAGTGCAGGAGATGGTGACCGTCTTTCCTAGAGACTCAGACACTGAGGAAGGCTG
>PVKN010023075.1:0-14931 GCA_004027915.1 Capromys pilorides | reverse complement strand
ACAAATGTCCACCTTTGTTCCTCTTTGAGCCTGGACTCCTTACACAGTGAAGGGGGCACACACAGGGAGGCACCCTCATGATGAAAGCCCAGGAGTGTCAAGGACTGCCAGGCTACCAGGCACTGGGATGGGACAAGGACAGGCTCCTTCACAGGCCCCAAAAGGAACCTATGCTGACAGATCTTCATTTCAGACCCCTGGACCTCAGAACTAGGGAACAATTAGAGACAAGAAATTGCTGTTTAGGTCCCTGGTGTACCCTAGCAAATTCACATAATTTCTCAACAGGAAAGCAATACTCTGAGCTAAGCACTTCCCACAGTCTAGTGACTGTCCTCCAGGGCCAGAGCCTGTCTGTGGCATGGGCCCCTTCTATCTGCCCTTCTCTTCCCAGGCCATGCATCCCTGCTCACCTGTGTCACAGGGTCCCATGACTGGTCCAGCCACATGGGCTGCAGTACTCTCCTTTGCCCATACTGAGCATGCTGTCCTTTGGAGACAAGGGAGTACACGGCCAAGTCACAGTGCCGAGCCACAGCCTGAGTCTCCTGGGACTAAGCCCCCAGAAGACCCTGTCCAGTGAAAGTGCTCTGTTTAACCAGGGCCTGGGGGCCTGCCAGGCGGTCTACACTGGCACCACAACATGTGGGTACCTTGGGCAGCATGGTGCCAGCTGGACCTCTGGGGACCAGGACCCAAGCCACTGGTGTCAGACACTCGGTGCTTCAAGCCTACACCACACATCCAGTTAGGTCCCCAGACATGGGGCTTGGATGCCTACTGGGTGACAAGGCCCCACCTGGGCCATCTGCAACCCACCTACAGGCCCCTGGACACTCCCACTGGCCACTGCTGGCCCCTGCTTAGACGACAGCACTGTGGCATCCTTCTGTTAACAGTCTGTGGGATCCCAGAGTCCCTGGTGAGCCCAGCCTGCGCTGCTTTGGGGGCATCCGCAGCCACAGGTGCCCTGTCCCCAAAGGTACCGAGCCTTCCCCCCGGCTACCTGCTGGCATCTCTTCAGCTGCTCTGCCTCCTGCAATGCCTGTTCCTTCTGCCTCCTCAGCTCCAGCTTCTCCAGGCTCAGCCTCTCCACCAGCTTCCTAGCCTCCTGGAAGCGGCACATCAGGAACTCCTTCTCCTCCTTCTGACTGGCCTGGAAGTGCAGCAGCTCCTCACAGCGCTCCCGCAGCATCTGGTTGCTCTGCCGGATGGCATCTAGGGGAGCGGAGACAGCAGAGGGCAGGGTCCTGACGTCGTGTCCTGGGCGCCAAGCTGGCCTACCCATCTTCATGTCCCTCCCACAATACCTGGCTGTCACCGCCCCATTTAAGACAGATAAGCATATGAACACACCTCTTCATTTCTTCAACTCTCCCAAAGCCATTACATGAAGGATCCGCCCCTACGCCTCTGCAGCGTACACTTAATTCATTTGCTTTCAAGTCACTCTAAGGCGTACCCATCCTCCTAGGCCTGCACCTCTGCTGTCTTTGAGATTGGGGGTCCCAACATGCTTGCAGATGGTCGAGAGGCACCACCCTATGCCACTGACCAGCTGGGACATGAAGACCAACTAAAGCCACCAGCGCAGGAAAGAACACTGTAAGGAGTGCTGTCCTTCAGGATGCAGTGTACACTGAGTCCAAGTCTTCCAAAAGAACCGAGGCACAAACAAAAACTGCTGTGCTCACAACCATTCCCTGGAATCTGGACCTCTGCACCCCCACGCCTCCACCCAGACAGCTTCCGAGGTACCCACAGCAAACACCCTGATAATCTAGACACTATGGGGGTCCTCTGGGCATTTGGGGCTGACTCATGCCAAAGGAAGTGAGTCACAGGGGGTCATATTCCCCCCTATATCTGGGGGTTACTATCCTGAGCTCTGAGCAGGAGGGAAAGCAATCAGGATAGACAGGAAGATGTCACGCCATGGGGGAACGGGCAACTGCCTCCAAATGCCAATGCCAGGAAGAGGGGAACAACTCCAGAGACACACAGGGTGGCCCAGTAAAGTACTCAGTCCCCAGGTACCCGTCCAAGGCCAGACCAGCCACAGTGGTGACTGATGATGACGCTGACACCAACTGATGACACTAGTGACCCTGAAATAGTGGTTTCCTTCTCAGGGCAGGCCACACTCCTCACTGAACTGACAGCACTCGAGGATTTCTTAGGTGGGGACAAGAGCCTGGCCATGTTCACCCACTGAGAAAGCTGTGGCATCTCCAGAGATCCTTGATCCTGGAGTCTCACCTCCCCCTGTGCTCACTCCACCCCCTCTGATGTCCTTCCCCAGTGCTGGGCCTAAGTCACCTCCAAATACACTTCTCGTATAATCGCCTCACACAGGATCTGCTTCCAGGGAGCCCCAGCTGAAACCCAGAGGGGCCAGGCTCCCTCACCTCGAAGTTCATGATTCTCTTCCAGACAGCGCTGGAGGGCCTCTGAGCTGCCATGCTCCGCCTGCAGCTGCAGCATCGTCGGCTTCCCTAGAGAGGACTCTTCGTCCTGGTCTCCTGCTGGGCCACTGCCAGGCTGCACCATCTCACACAGCTGGCTCTTCCAGGGGTGCCTGCTCATCCACCACAGCAGCACCTAGAAGAGGGGGCAGCAGGGGTGTCACAGGGACAGTGCCATGTTCCTGCTCTGGCAGGACCCTGGACCCACACCAAAGCAGAACAACAATTCTACAGCCTAGAGTAACTAGATGTTGAAGCAGGACTTTCGTCAAAGGCAGAGGCTGATGGCTGCGGGAAATGTCAGAGCTGAAAGTCCTGTCCTCTCTGCACACCTCCACACAGAAGGGAAAGGTCCTGGCCCTCACTCACTATAAGCAGGTAAATGGGAGCCCTGAAGACCATGTGTCTCGGTCCTCATGCCCCCCAAGTGTGAAAGGATTTGGAAAAGGGTCTTTTCAGATGTACATGAATGAA
Organism: Capromys pilorides; assembly: GCA_004027915.1. Lineage (NCBI taxonomy): Eukaryota > Metazoa > Chordata > Mammalia > Rodentia > Capromyidae > Capromys > Capromys pilorides. The sequence continues at coordinate 11,992 of PVKN010023075.1, read as the reverse complement.
CAATCTCACCATGAGGCCATCCTGGGTCACATGGACCCTGGTAAGTGTCCTTAAGAGACACAGAAGAAAACAGGGAACTATGTGAGAAAAAGCCATGTGAAAACAGAGGTAGAGGTCAGAGTGGTCACCAGCCAAGGAACAAGCCAGCACTAGCAGTTGAGATAGACAAAGAAAGGCCCTCCCTAGTGCAGGAGAACCGTAATCTTTTTTGTTCCCTGAGTTCGGACTTCTAGTCCCCACAACTGTGAATTTCTATTATCTGAAGCCACCAAACTTGTAGACATTATTTTTGGCAGCCACAGGAGACTCATACACTTTGTAAAAGGGACTGCGAGGAGGTAGATGGAGGCCGAGGAGGGAGAAGCAAAAGGCACTCCTAGCGTCTGATGTGTGCTAAGGAACTAGAAGTGGGAGCCAGGCCGCCAGCCTGAGTTAGCTGAGCTGGCTTTTGCTGAAGAAGTGGACAGTATCAGCCAACTACCCAGAGGAGGCAGCCCCAGCCCAAGTACCCAGGAACAGGCCTAGGTGAAGGCAGAGGGCTGACACTGGCCTCTGGGCCATTTTGCCTGTCAGCACGGGCCCCTCCCTCCTCCTGCAGGCATGCTCCCCCCTTGTCTTCTGGCATAACCCAATCTCCCAGGGTCCCTCCCACTCAAGCCTCTTCTCTAACTGTGTTCACTGCTATAGTAATTCCATCCAGTCTCAAAGCTTTACCTCCAATCTAATGCCAAGAACACTCCCAAGTAAACTCCTCCCCTGAACTCTGTACTCACACACCAAACTCCACACGTCTACTTGAAAATCTAACAGTCTTTTCCAAACTAACTTCCTGGGGCTGGAAGCATGCCTGACTGGAACTTGCATGGCATGCCTATAGCCCTAGGTTAAAACTCAACAGTGCCCAAAAGCCAGTTCTACTCAAAGCCTTCCAGCTGAAAACAAATCCATCCTCCTGCACCAGGATAAAAAACTTGCAAGTTCTCCTCGACGCGTCTCTATCTGCACCTCCCAGTGCACGTACAATCAATCAGGAAATTTTACAACATTAACTACTATAGACCCCTGCATGGTACTCTGGTCACGCTTAAAGTTCATTCTAATAAAGATGCGCACTAAACCCTAACACCACATGCCCCACTGGCCCCACCCCTGGACACACTAAGCAGGCCACCAAGACCGGGCATGGTGGCACATGCCTATATCCCACTGCTCGGGAGGCTGAAAGCAAGAGGATCACTATGAGTCTGAGCCACATAGTGAGATTCTGTGCCAAATACATTAAAGACATTTCAAAATTAAAAAATTAAATCTAAAACTCACTTCAAAATAAAACATACACACAAAGGAAATGTGATGTGAATGCTCCCAGAAGCATTGCTCAGAGCAGCCAAGCAGAGGAAACATTCTCAATGTCACCAACTCACAGAACAGTACAAGCCATATGCTACAGCACAAACCCTTTAAACACTGTGCTAAGAGAGACAAGTCACAGAAGGCCATGTATTATACAATTCCATGTATAAGAAAAGTCCACAACAGGCAAATCCTACACAATAGCTACACAAGGTAATGTAGAGACTACTCAGGGCAATGCGGTCAGTGGGGCTGGTCGCTATGACTACAGGGTTTCTTTTGGGAATGACGGAAATGTTTTGGAATTAAGCGCTGAGGGCTGAATACTTTGGTGAATGCATAGAAATCATTTACTTATACTTTCAACAAGGGAACTAGGAAGGGCCAGATAGCTCAGTGGATCAAAGCATCTGCTTAGGCAGACGCAGGGACCTGGGTTCAATCCCCAGCGTGCCATGCGGGTCCCGCCCCTGGGGCACTCAGAGAAGGTGATTGAGACTGGGCATGGCACACCCCTCTAATTCCAGCGCTAGGGAGGCTGAAAACTGGAGAATCACTAGGAGTCTGACCTGTGCAGTGAAACCCTGTAGACACTGTACTAAATAAACAAATAAATGAACAAACAGGGGACCCATGTAGCACACACGCTATAGGTCTAAGAAAGTATTAATGAAAATAATCCTACGGCTATTATGTAGGATTCGCCTATTGTGGAGAGGGCTCTAAAAGATAGAAATTCAACAAAATTAACCAATAACTGCTAAGGCTAAGAGATGGGCATTGGGATTTACTCACTTCCCTACTTTTGTACAATTTTTAATTTTTTAAAAATAAAATGTCAGGGTGGGGATGTGGCTCAGTGGTAGAGCTCTAGCCCTGCATGCACAAGGCCCTGGGTTTGAACTCCAGCACCACCACACCCCCCAAAAGAATAAAATGCCAGATTCCTATCATCACCTGGATTACTGCAATAACTTTCTCCCGGATCACCTTGGCTCTACCTTTTGCCTCTACAGCCTATGGTCCCCATCACGACCAGAAAGATCTGTCTACATGGTAAATAGAGTCACATTCTTCCTCAACCACGAGTTTCTCACACACACAACCCCCACTGCTCTCACATTCCCACAAGCAGGGCCCACAGGCCCTGCGCCGTCTGTTCTCCTATTCCTTTCTCTCGACTACTCTGCCCTCGTGCTTTCTGCTCCAGCTCTAAGCCCTCCATGCAGCTCCTAGAGTACACGGGCCAGCTCATTCATCCTCGGATCGCAAAAAATGGGCCTGAGGAAAGAAAGATAGCTATCAACCGTTTTTGCAAAGCGAGCTAACAGAAGCACGCTAACAGAAAATGTATCCGAACTGGAAGAGCTATGCCACTAGGGGAACAGGCTGACCCCGAGGCGGCAGCGGGAGGGGCCCAAGCAACTTGGGTCCCGAATCTTCCGATCGATGCTCTAGGCAAGCGCCCAGCCACACCCCAACCCTGGGCCGATGCCCAGGAGAACACAGCAGCGAGGAACGGGCCGAGACCCAAGCAGGAGGAGGGAGCCTCGTCGTCCGGAGGCATCTTGGAGGCAAGAAAGGGATCACACCTGTCAGCAGAGGCCGTAGGAGGGCAGGAGCGGTGGGCTGCGAGCCTAGGGGCGCAGAGCTCCCAAGAAAGTCCAGGCTCAGCAGCTGCCCTTCCCTTCTCCGCCGAGGAAACCCCCGCTTCCGGCTTCCGGTGTCGTAGCCGTGGGATCCGGAAGTAAAACACACAAGCCCCGACCCCAGAAATACGGGAGGTCGCCAAGAGATGCGAGGCCTCGCATAGCCGATTCCTGCTCCGGACAGAGCGGGAGCGCGCCGGCCTCGGCTAGTCCACAGGGCGCTGACCAGTGATAATCACTCTCTACTTCCCAGGGCGGCGCCATCTACACAGCCCCTAGTCTCCGGTGAGGCGGTGCCCAGCCGCAGGATGCTCGCCCTCCCTCACTACCGCCAACTGACAAGCCGAGACAAAGCCGGGAGGCCCCGCCCACCCGCCGACGGGAAGGCTGGGGGGCGTGGCCACGCCGCCGGCGGAAGTGCGCCCTTCCGCGAGCGCGAGGGCCGCCAGGGGGCGAGCGGGAAAAGCAGGCCGTGGTGTGAAGCCCGGCTGGCAGCGGGGACGTGGGAGGGTCTCACGGAGCCGTACGCGTGCCCGCGAGGAATGGCGGTCACGGGGCTACGGAGAGCGCGGGTGCGGAGGGGCGCGGCCGCCCACGCAGGCTCCCGGGGAGCGAGCTAGCCCGCGCGCGAGGCCGCCCGGAGATGCGCGCGCAGCTGCCCTCTCCCCCCAGCTCGCCGGCTCCGGAGGGATTGTGGAGACCCCGCCCCCGCGCCTCGCCGCAGCCCCGCCCCCGCGCGCCTCGCCTGAGGCCAGTCAGCTCAGCCTCGGCGCCCGCCCCTGCCTGTTAAATGGGCCGGCGGGCGCAGCCCCCGGAAACGGCCGTGCACTCCAGGGCTGGGAGCGCGGCGGGCGGTCGGCGGCGGCGAGAGCTGCGGTTGTGCGGCGCAGGTAACTGGGCGAGCGAGGCGCGGCGGCGGCGGAGGGGCGTGCTGCCGCGCGGGCCTCCATCCGCACCGTTTGCCCCGCGCGATTTACCGTGCTCGGGAGCAAGGCGGCATGCAGAGGGTCGCGACCTCTCCCTCTGCAGCACGCACCTCCCCCACGGGGCGCGGGAGCCGGATACCCTGAGGAGGGAGGGGCCCGGCCTGGGTCGTCCCGGGGAGAGCTGGACCCGAGCACCATCATCCGCATAATCTAACGCGCTCCAGTGCGTCGTGAAGTTCGGGACAGCGTCTGAAGTGAGCCGTCCCAGGCATATAGCGTGATGGTCTGGCGGGGTGCTCTCCTGTTGCGTGTCATTGATGCCCTGCGCGACAGCCATTCGCGCGCCCCCAAAGGAGGGGGCCGGGAGGGAGGAGGGAGGAAGGCCCTGCAAGCAGCCGCGTCGCTCCCCCGCGTCCCTCCCGCCCCCACTCTGTGCGAGGGCTTTCCGTCGCAGCAGCCAGCCTGTGAGGGCCCAGAGGATCCCTGGAGGTCGAGGCCCCGTTGCCAATGCCCTTCTTTTCTCTTGCTTGTCAACCAGCCTTTCACCAGACAGCATCATGGCAGAGCAGGTGGCCCTGAGCCGGACCCAGGTGTGCGGGATCCTGCGGGAAGAGCTGTACCAGGGCGATGCCTTCCACCAGGCCGACACCCACATATTCATCATTATGGGCGCGTCGGTGAGTTTCCCCAGGCCTCCAATCTGGAAAGTCACAGCGAAAGTGGCATCTCCGGGGCCCTGCCCACCCCTTGCTTCAGCTCTCCCATGCAGGGCAGCTGGAGCAGGCATTCGGCACCGGCCGCTGACTGGAGCCCCCACACCTGCAGATGGGATGGCTCGGGCTAAGCACGCTTCCTCCTCCTCCGTGAGGACAGGTGCCACACTGGGTGCTTCTGGCTGAGTGTTATCTGTTGCTTGACCAGAGTCACACAGCCTGCTCCAGCAGCAGGGTCTGAGGCTGTGTCAGCTCTTCTGTGTGAAGTTCCCTGGAGTCGACTGCCAGGCCTTCCTGCCATCATCTCTTGGTCACCACTTCCAGAGCCCGCTGAGGAGCTGGTCCCATGTGCCTTCCTGGCACAACTGTTAGTTTTCTCCAATCCAAAAGGCCAAAGAGTAGGAGCCAAGGCAGAGGTGTGGCACGCTGAGGGTACATGTCAGGGCTGGCCAGGGTCCAGCCGTGGCCTTGAGCTAGATGGTGTGCCTCTTGTGCCATGTGGCAGCAATACCTGTGCAAAGACACACGTCAGAAATGGTCTTGACTCTTTTAACTTTGATGTGCTCACGGATCTGACAACCGCGTTACCGTTTCTGCCATTTGTTTCATTGTTTCAAGGTAGGTTCTTATTGTATGTAGTCCAGGCTGGCCTTCTGCTTCAGCCTCTCTAGTAGCTAGAATTACAGATGTAGGTGGGCCACCTCACTCAGCTGCCAGAAGGCTCTTGTCAGGGTAAGCAGTAGTTGAGCACGTGCCTGGCATGTTGTGAGCCCCACAGTGCTAGAAGGACTCTGGAGTTCTGTTCATATGGAATATACCACCTCCTTTGCCAAAGCTGCTCCCTGCCACCTTGGTATTTCTGATCAGAGCTGGGGAAAGGAATGAGGAGACACGGAGAGTGGGAACTTGGCCTGGGAAAGGTGAGAAGCCCACCACAGACACTGTCCTTGCGGCCTGTGCTGTTAAGACCTAGAGTAGGCCGGCAGGCAGGGCACACAGCATCAGCCACCAGCTGTACACCTAGGAATCTTGAGTGTTTGGTCCTCAGTCCAAGAAGCAGGCTGGAGGAGAGCAGAACTCGGACAAATGCTCTTCGCTTACAGTCCCCGCTCTATGCTGGCCTGAGCATTGCCAACAGTGACCCAATCGTGGGCTGGATTGCGACTCTAGGCCTCGAGCCCTCACTGAGAGTGTCCTAAGATTGCTGTGCGAACTTGGTGAGCCACTCAGGGTTTGGACCCAGCAACTAAGGCTTTTGAAATAAGGGCCCCAGGGCCGACTGTGTTCTCATGGCTGCAGTTGGGCAAGTGGTTCCTGCAATCTTCAGGGTTCCCCTTTCCTCTGCTCTCTGCAGCTGAGAAGCAGAGCCTCCAGCACAGAAACGGGAAGCACTGCTCCAGCCTCAGGGGCAGGCTGAGGCCTCTGTGAAGAGCCTCATTGTTTCGCCCAGGACAGCGCTGGAGCGAGCCACAGCTCCCACTTGCAGGCCTATCCTGGCTCGGTGTGGGACATGGCAGGGGCTGGCCACTCTGGGAAGCCAGCAGGTTCTCCAGTTATTCTTTCATTCCGCACATAGGGGTCAGGTGCCACTTGCAGACTGAATAGCCCTAGTCCCTGCCTGCACACACGACTTGTGGATTGCACAGAGCCAGGGACCAAGGTGTGAGCAGACCTCAGAGGGGCACGTAGAAGCCACCAGTATGCCTTTGTACCCCAGCCCCTGCAACACATAGGACCCACGGGCAGGGCCAGGTGAACTAAGCCCAAAGGCGAGAGCTCAGAGGGCAACTCAGGTGAGAGGAGGAGCAAGCACCCAAAGCCCTAAGTAGGGGACAAGCTCATTGTGACCCAGAAACCAAGAGCAGGCCAGTGGCTAGTGAGCTAAAGCCCAGGCCAGCAGGACAGCCTGGGGCAAACCGGCCATCCTCTGCCCCTCCCTCCCTGGCCAGCAGCCCCAGCCCTTGCCTGACACTCAGCTTTCTTCTAAGGTGAGAGGGTTTCCAAAAGGGGCTTGGAGTCTCTCACAGTACCCCAGCTGGGCCACTCCCACTGCCCACCTGTCCCAAGGCCAAGGCCAAGGCCTGAGCTAGAGCCCCAAACCTTCAAGGGCATTGTACCACCTGAGAGGCCTGCAGCCCGGGCCTCCAGGCTCCCCCTCCTGGTGGCAGAGTCCAGCTGGAGCCTGCATGGTTCTCCTCAGTTTCCTCACCTTGCTCATGGTGATTACAGGCCTGCTAGGCATCCAGGACCCACCTGGGACATTTCTGGGCAGTGTGGTTCCCGCTGTGTCATGATGACGTTGGCACTCCTCCAAAGGCCTGGTGACTCAGCCCCAGGGTGGAAGAGGGAGGTCCTTTCATTAGTCTTTCAGCCGAAATGGGCAGCCCCCCGATTCCCTTTCCTTGGTGGCCATGAGCCAGCTGGGCCCCAGCCAAGGCCCAGGGCTCCACCTGGGTTGCTCCTTGATCCCAGCAGGTGGGCCACCAGTGCAGGCCCCCACTGTCTGACCTCCCACCGCCACACAAGGGCTGGGGATCTTCTTCAGGTCCCACCTCCCCTATGAGATTCCTCCTCTGCCATGGTCCTTGGGCAGACTGAGCTGGCGGCGAAGATAAGAGGCGCCAGTGCTGTCCTAATCGCCCTCACCCACGCATGGCCCCACATTCCTCGCTCCAGAGGAGTCAGCGCACAAGAGGAGGCCAGGGCCACCACCAGCCCAGGGGAGAGCAGCCGCCCCACCTCCACTGTGCTTGAGCCTACCTTGGCTGTCCCTGAGGTGACGGGAGCCCAGCAGACTGCTTCTCGCTCACAGATACTGAACTGAAACAAGGCGAGCAGGTTTTGTCTCTAGTTAATCCCAAAGGGAGCAGCAAGAGCAAACAGCTTGGGCTGTGGGGCAACTGTGACTCAGCAGATGCCAGCAACACAATGCTTGGAGTCCACCTGACTCCTCGCAACCTGCTGGAATTTGACCGGAAGCAAACACAGCCTGTAGAGAGGGCTGCAGGCTCTGAGGGTCTGGCCCCCAGCCAGGCTGCCTGAGAAGGCAGTCCAAGCACTTGCAGCAAAGGCCCTGGGCGGGGACCCACAGAAATGATCTTGTGAAGAGGGAAGCTGGCATCTTCACTCAGGATAGGAGCAACACAGAGGCAGCAAAAGTGGCCCCGGTGCATGTTGCGTGGAGGGTAGTAGATACACACATGGGGGAGGAAGCCCTGCAGGCAGGCAGAGTCCAGCAGGTGGTATTTTCCTGAAGATAATCACCAGACTAGGTGACAGGGAGGCTGTTTGGCCCAGACTCATGCTGGAATCCAGGGCATCAGCTGTGAGCTGCTGGTGGACACGGGGAGAGGAGACAAAGGAGTGCACTTGGGATTGCCTGAGGGCTCTGAGTGGCAGGGCCCCTGGACCCACAGTGGCCTGCTGCTGTGGTTTTGATTGCATAGCTTCTCAGTTGACAGTGTACCTAGAAGTGAGTGAATCAGTGCCAACTGCCCTGGCCTTTCTCATACTTGTGCAAAGCTAAACTGCCCCCAAGCCGCTCGCTGACACAGTGGTTCCACAGTGCTTTTCTGTCAGGGACATCTACAGGGTTGCTTTCTGCAAGGTGCCTTTGTTTTGGAACTGCTGTGTTTGTGGGTTTCTTTTTTGCTTTCTGTATTGTGAGAGATCTCAGACCTGAGATCCCTCAGAGTTGTTATTGTCCTGCCCCTGCCTCCTGAGTGCTAGAGTAACAGGCATGCACCACCATGCTCAGCCATGGAGCTGGATTTTCTGGGTGAGGCAACTGGGAATCCCACACCCATGCCACCTACTCGGTCTCCCCACAGAGATAGCACCCCATGCCTGGATCAGTCCCCAGTTTCAATTATAGGGTCTGAGATGAAAGGCCAGGGCCTGTGGCCATTCTACTGGGCGGAGGGATGCTGCAATTCTTCCCGGTGCCTCCACTACAGGACAGATGTGTCCATGAGGTCACCTTCAGTGGAATCGGACCTGGCAGCATCTCACGATGCTCTTTTCTCAGGATTTCACTTGGCCCACTGCTTGTTGCTGGCAAGAACAAGTGGTTGACTTGTGTCCGTTCACTCGTGGAATGGAATGGAAAGAATATGGCTGATGGGATAGCTGAGTGACTTCACAAGCTGGGCCTCCCTATAGCAGCTTCCCAGAGATAAGCTGTAACCCACACCTGGTTGCCCCGTACATCATCTGCCCAAGGCTCTGGGCTTTGTTGTGGCTTTTATTTTGCCATCCTGGAGATTGAACCACAGGGCATCCACACTGAGCTAAAACTAAAACCTTAGCCCTTCTTGTCTTACTTTGCGGCAGGCAGGATGTAAGTGCCTAAATTGTGGGGAGTGGGCTAGATCTTGGACTCCTCCTGTGTCAGCCTCACAGAGTGCTGGGATTACAGGCTTGTGCTACCACAGCTGGTTCCCACAGGTAGTTTCTAACCTGCTTCCCTCCCCCTGCTTGACTACTGTTTTTTAAGCCAATTTTTTTAAGTATGCCCGCAGCACGGTGCACAAGTAGTAACTGTACAATTGATAACAATTAGTTCCATCTCCCCAAAAGTTCTTGACTGTACTTTCCCAGCAAATCTACCCCTGTTCTAGGAATCTAATTTCCATCGCTGTTATGTTGGTTTCAGTAGGAGGCTGAGGTAGGAGGATCACCTCATGTTCAAAGCCAGCCTGGGCTACACTGTGAGACCCTGTCTCAAACACAACAATAATTGGTTAGTGTTGCCACAACTTTTAAGTGTGCTCCTAAGTGTTTTGCCTCTGTGTCAGGGTCTTTGGTTCAGCATGGTGGTCTGAGATTGTCCCACGATGTGTCAGTCTGTCACTGTCATAGTTGCATCCTGCTGACTCACATCAGCATTGGAGTTGTCTCCAGCCCAGCACTGTTTGGAGGCAAGGCTGTACTGAACACACATGTGTACATGGCTGCATGGGTCACAGTCACAGGGTTGCCTGGGCCAAGTGGTCTGTGGCCTGCACACCAGGCCATCGAGGTCTGCGGCGTGAGCTGCTGACCCCCAGACCCTGCGGCCTTCCGTTATGTCACAGCGTGTCCTGGGCCAGGTGTCTGGCCACAGTTAACCAGGCCATTTTCTCCTTGGTTGTAGGAGCTGCGTGTGTGTCGTGAACTGAGGTGGACACGGGCTGGGCTTCCTGGTTTGTGTTGCTGGGGGTTGGAGGCCTTAAGCATGCGGTGCCTGCCCTCCACCCCTCCGCTCGCCTAATAGCGCCTTGAGCAACAGCTTCCTTAACTGCCAGTTGGTCTTTATCACCATCTATGATTCTTTTTTCTGTGTGCAAAAGTCTTTGCCTACCCTATGTATTTTTTAATCTGACACCCTTATTAAAGTCTTTCATTCTGGGCCAGCGAGATAGCTCAGCAGGCTAAGTGCCTGCTCAGGCAAGCACAGGGACTGGGATTCCATCCCCAGTACCACATGCCGCGCCAGCCCTGCCCCTGGGTGCGCTGAGCTGCCCTTGGAGACCAGGTGTGGTGGTGCACACCTCTAATCCCAGAGCTGAGGAGGCTGAAAGCAGGAGGATCACTACAAATTTGAGCTGTGTGGTGAGACCCTGTACCAAATACATTAAAAAAAAAGTTCAAAGTCGTTCATCCTACCAATTTATTTATAGACCAGGCTGAGGTGTTTCGTTTGGGCAAACTGCTATCTGTGAACCCTCTGGCCCAGAGCCAGCAGCAGGTGCTGCTTTACAGCTGCAGATCTCCTACAGGAAGAAGTCGTGAGGCAGCATCCCAGCTGTGGAGTGCTGCGGTGCATTCCAGTGCTGTGCTGCTGTTGGAGTGAAGGAAACATCCTTTTGTTCTTGCTTTGATAAGAGTGGTTATCATGAAGAGATAATCTTTTAAAATTCTTTATCTACATTTGTTAAATTCAGGAAAGTTGCTAGATGTCTTTTTTTTTCTGAGACCGCATCCAGGCCGGCCAGCCTTGTACTCACTGTGTAGCCCAGTGTGGGCCCATACTCACAGCAATACTCCTGCCTCAGCCTCCCAAATGCTGGCATTGGGAGCATGCACCACCATGCCAGATCACACTGCTAGATTCTAGGAGCTGATAAGGACTTTTGTCGATTGTGGCTGGCTCAGGCCACCTTAAGGGCAGGTCTCGTGCTCCATGTGGAGATGGGGATCGAACAGTGGTCCTCAGTGAATGAATGACTTTGCCGAAACATGTGCTTTAATCAGCTAAGCTACCTGACAAGCCCCCTCTAAGATCTGATAAATAGAAGCAGGCAAAGACTTTTCCTTTGATCTATTTTCCTTTAATCTCTCGGTGTGGTAAGTGATGATGCCTGGGACTGACACTGGTTTAACAGCACCCCAGCCTTCATTTCCCAGATGAGCCCAACGTACTTGTGACTCATGGTACCCTTGGGTTAACCATGGGCCTGCCTTTGCATGTGTGTTTGTGCACGAGGGGGCGAGGGCTGTGCCCATGTGCCTTCTCAGCAGGGACAGAAAGTGGTCCCTGGAGCTCCCCTCTTCATCCCATCTACAGCAGCTCTTTGCCCCCACATGCAGCTCCCACTCTATCTGGGTTAGAACCCTTGCCAGTGGCTGCCCCTTGATCTCTTCGTAGGTTGAATTTTTCTAGAAATTTCTCTCATCTCAGTTACCAACCACAGAACAGAATTGTTCAGAAATCCCTCTTCTGAGCTAGGTGTGGTGGTGCACACCTGTGATCCCAGCATTCTAGGAAGCTGAGACACATCTCAAGTTTAGGTCCAGCCTGGACAACTTAGCCCTACCTAAAAATACAAAATAAAAATGGGTTGGAACAGCTGAAGAGATAGCTCAGTGGCATAAGGTCTTCAGTGTGCTCCCCAGGAATAAAACAAAAGTTCCAAGGGCCGGCGAGATGGTTCAGTGGTCTAAAGCACCTGCTTAGGAAAGCTCAGGCTACTGCAGGGACTGCGGTTCAATCCCCAGCACCACATGCTGCGCCAGCCCCACCACCAGGGCAGGCTGAGCCAGCCATAAAATAAGTAAATAAACAAGCAAACAAACAAGTAAATAAAATAAAAAAGCTACAGCAAAAGCAGGTTGGGGTTGGAGCTCAGTCATAGAGTGCCATAGGCTTCAGCTCCAGTATCAAAAAATAAGCCAGATGCAGTGCCACACACCTGTCATCCCAGCACTCAGGAGGCTGAGGCAGGATTCCCAAGAGCTCAAGACTTGCCTGAACTACATAGTGAAACCGTGTCTCAAAAAATAGTAATTGTCTTGCTTTTCCTGACTTCACACACTGAGCGTGGAGCTCATTGCTCTTCTTTTTTTTTTTTTTTTTTTTTTTTTTTTTTTT
>PVKN010023074.1:0-14932 GCA_004027915.1 Capromys pilorides | reverse complement strand
CCCCGCCCCCCTCCCCCACCGCCACAAAAAAAAAAAAACCAGTTCTCACCAATTTTTAGCACTTACCTTAATCCTACATTATCCTTTACAATCAGGGCCAAGTCTACTCTCCTCTACAGGACACAATCTTAACTTAATTTTTATAACAGTGGAGAAAAATAGTCAAAACTTACAAATTGAAAAGACCTCAAATGCTTTTAAAACAGAGCAGTACTGCGACTGTTGGCCACTGAGCTATCTCTCTGGCTATAGTATTAGGACTGTTGGTAAAGTACTTGCGTAGCATACACAAGGCCCTGTTTTCTATCCTAAGCACCAAAAATGGGGCATGGGAAATAGAGACAAGTAATTTTAACATATTTGTGATATACATATAATATATGCATGTATGTATGCATGTGTATCGTTTTCTGCTGAACTACCTGAAAACAAGCTACAAATATACCATTTTATTTATAAAATACTTCAGCATGCTCTCCTGAAGAGAAGGACATCTGCTTAATTACCATGATACGACAAATGAACATAAGAAAATTAACAAAGAAAATAAAGGATAGATAGAAGGAGACAAGGAGCTGTAACTCTTGCAGAAAAGTGAGTCTATATACATATGTATGCATATGTATGTGTGTGCATATATATGTGTGTGTATATATATACATATATTTATATATATGCCCTGTACACGAACGCAAAAGCTCAGTTAATTGTATGTCATAAACATGAGTTAATGAACAAGAATGAAAATGGGGAAAGGGGATTTAGAATCAGAGGGAGGAAAGTGAGTGGAAAGGTGTACCCACTCCCTGAGATGAATGTAAACATCAGGTACTACAGCTATGCACTGAAGAAAAAAAAAAAACTGACCAAAAGTTTAATAATATTCACAAAAGAAAGCAGATAACTATGAACATAAAGATTTAAAAAATAGAAATTATAACTACTATCATCTGCACTGAGTTATTTTTCCACCTGAAATTTTTTTTTGAGATAGTCTCATGTAATTCGGACTGGCAGTGAACTCACTGTGTAGCCCAGAGAGGCCTTGAACTCTCAGCAATCCTCCTACCTCAGCCTCCTGAGTGTCGGGACTGCAGGTGTGCAGCCACCACACCCAGCTCCACTTGAAATCTTGGGATAGTCTCACCGTGAAAATGGTCAAATAAGAACAAGTCTATTCCAGCACTGACAGCTCCATTTTAATGACAGATTATTTTGTTCTTTTTTTAGGGAAGGGTCTACAGGGTGCTCAGGGTCTCACTACTAGATCAGACTCATAGAGATCTGCCTGTTTACAGTCTCCCAAGAGCTGGGATTACAGGTGCACCACCAAGCCCTAACTCAATTGCCTCTTGAGCATGCCCCAGAGGCGGGGCTAGTGGGGCAGGCCCAGGAATTAACCCCCCCCTCCTGTGCCTGCCTGCTGGCGCTTTAATCTGCCGAGCTATTTGGCTGACCCTCCATTTTAATAAATAAATAATTATCTCTTACACTTGTTGCTCAACTGTACCAAAAGATCCTGATATCTCCAAAAGCAAGAGTCAGCAAACACTTTCTGTAAAAGGTGAGGTACTTTAAGATTCCAGATCATAGATGGTGTCTTCCCAGTTATTTAATACCGCTGCTATACTGAAAGACATCACACAAAAATGAGAGGCCAAAGCAAGAGGACCATAACTTCAAGCTCAACCTGGGAACTCAGCAAGAACCTATCTCAAAATGAAAAATGAGAAAGGGCTGGCTAGGGATGCAGCTCAGTTGAAAGGCCATGGGTTCCGAAGTGTTAGGAAAACAGACAGAGACAGAGACAGAGACAGAGAGACAGAGACACGAGAAAATAAACTTGGCTATGTCAACAAAATTTTATTCATAAAAACAAGACCAAAGCACGTTATAATAATTGTGTTAGTGCAGAACCAGTTTTCTCTTCTACATGTCAGTGCTTCCAGATCTGAAAAACTGCAAACATTTTTCTTCCTTGATTTTGGTAATTACCAATTCTGTTGAGCAATTTTTATAAATTCCTTAGTTTCTAAGACACTCAATATATCCAATTACCATTCCCTAGAAATGTTCTTCCTCATACAATGTGATATCCAACTCTAAGCACCAAATGTGTTCTTTATCCATAATGCTATAATTTCCTGCAATCTTACAGTTTATTAATGTAACTGAAGTCTACGGCAGTGGGATTTAAAAGAAAAATTGTCTAAGGCTGGAGATGAAATCCAGTGTTGTGTGCTAGGCAAACACTATCCCTAAGTACACACCAAGCCCATGTGCTTTAAAAAAAACAAATTATAATTTCTAGCTTACATTAAGCTTGTGGTAGATAATTTCAGATCCTTTCCACATGAGTTTACTTACTACATATCTAGAACATTGCATATATGTTATAGACACATTTATGCTCAGTTTTGTCTAAGATTTTGGCCTGCTGAGATCACTCTAAAATTCTGATCCACACAATTATAAATCACCAATAAATTCTCTTAAGCCCCTTTTTCACATTGCTAGAATATGCAAGGAATCCACGTTAATCCCTACTGAATAGTTGTTTCCAGAATCTACCCTAGTTTTGAAATGGAAAACAATTCAATGACTTGCCTTTGCATGACTTTCTGGCAATCTATTCTGCATAATTTAATTTCTAACAGATGACCCAGAACGGTTCTGACATCACATTGACAGGGCTATGATTTGTATGTCCCGCTGCACTGCTAGTATATGTATGTCTGCAGCACTTGTAGTACCAGCATTTTAGTGACTTCAGTACATTCTAAGTCTTAAGATTTCAAGTGGAAAAACAATCCAATGCAGATAATATTGAGTAATTAAAATCAATTCATCTCTATTAATTCTTAATTTTTAAATATATACAGTCTTCAGTTTTGGCTATAAGCTGCCCTGTGCTCTCTGTGAATAATCTAAGAATATTAAGCTTACTGCACACTTATTTTGAGAATTTGTATGTCTTCCTAAGTGAAAAAAGAATTCTTCAAAGACTTTGTCTTCTTACAGAGGATTGAACCTAGGGGCTTTACACTGACTTACATCCCTTCGGATTTTTTGTTTTGAGACAGAGTCTCACTAAGTAGACATGGCTGGTTTTCGGCCTGCGATCCTCCTGTCTCAGCCTCCCAAAGCATTGGGATTTACAGGCATGTGCTACAAGGCCCATTGTGAGATTACCTTAAAATGTGGCTTTAACTGAAAGCTTTGTGTTTAACCATTGGGATTTCTTTCAAGAGCTTTTCTCCCCCACCCCTTTTTTTGGGGTGCTGGGAATTAAATCATGACCTTGACCATGCCAGGTAGTCTTCTTTTTCATGGTTTGTTTTTGTTTTGGTATCACTTAGGGTTACAATTACATTTCATTTATTACATGCTTTCTTCTTCTGGAATCAACATTCCTATTCTCAAACTTCAGTGTTAAGATAACTATCCAAGCCATTTTACTTTTTTTTTTTTCTGGCGGTACTAGGGACTTAACCCAGGACCTTGGACTTGCCAGGCAAGTGCTTATTCTACTGAATTATCTCCCCAGCCCTCCAAGCCACTTTAAAATTAGTTTTCCAAGAGTATATATTTAGATCCACATAGTAATCACTTTCCAACTCATTATGAATTTAAAGAATGTATGATAGCGGGCTGGGGAGATAGCTTAGTGGAATAAGCGCTTGCTTGGCAAGTGCAAGGTTCTGAGTTCAATCCCCAGAACTGCAAAAAAAAAAAAAAAAAAGAATGTACGATTTGCTTCTCTCAAGGTTCTTGACACTTTTACATTCCCAATCAGTTAAGATCAAAGTGAAGAAGACAAAACTTTCCTTCATTACTTCCTATACGATATGAAATTTTACACTCCTACAACATTCTATCCTACAGCAATGGATTCTACAATTTAACATCTCGTTTGACAGTTGTTCTATTTTTTATGTGTCTGAACCTCATTTCTCCAGTAAAAACTTTGTGAACACAAAAAGCTAATGGAGTATTACTAGTCTATCTGTCCTAATCTAGTAGTATAATGCTGACCACACAAAAGAAGTTATGAAAAAAAAAAAAAAAAACTCACCTACTGGCTGGAACTGGAGTTACTATGTGGCTTTCATTACAAATAAACAGTGGTTCACTAAGCAATCAGGTCAGTGGTATAGCATCTGCCTAGCAAGGGCAAGGTCATGAGTTCGATTCCCAGTGCCAGATCAACATCAGCATAAAGTCCCCCAAGAAGTCAAGTTTAAACCAGTAAATTAAGGAAAGAATCTACTAAAGTATAGAAATACATGGTGTGATCAACACATATGATTAATTTTTTAAAAACTTATTATAGTAAAAGATACATTGCCACTAATCCCCTTCAAAATCCTCCCTCACTTAGAACACATTTATCCCATCCTTCTTGCCACCTTCTGAAGCAATTCTGGAAAAACTTCTGTGAGTGTCTCTAGTTTCACTGTCTCAGCTATCTTGATATCTCAGTCATTTCAAAATGTTTACCTTTCATTGTGTGAAAGGTCATTTTAACTTTGACTAAGAACTGCAAGTTGTAATAGTGCCAGATATAGGGAATAAAGTAGACAAGGACATTTTTATCTGACAAAAATTGCAATGAAAATTCTATCAACTGAGGATCACAAAATACTGATGACTCATATCCAAAAGTTACAGAAAGATACACTGCCATTAACTCCTCTCAAACTACTCAAATTACCCCCTCCCTCACTTCAAACATACTTATGACATCATTATCAGCAGTACCTTTTACAATAATAAATCTTTTGGTAATTTAAACATTTACTGTATCTTTTAAAAACCACTGGCTATCAATTTTAGAAATTTTTAAGTCAAGCAGTATTATAACACCACTTACTTCTGGTTCCTATAATCTTATATTACAACAGTTTTGGTAGTGATGGAAATGGTCTGAAATTACACTGCTGACAACTGTGAGTCTAATAAAAGCCAGGTGAATTGCGGGTTTTTGTTTGTTTTGTGGTACAGGGAATGAACCAAGGGCTTCTGATGTGAGCTATACTCCCAGCCCTATCTATTTTTTATGTCGGGAGGATCTTGCCAAATCATCAGATTGCCTGGCTGGGCTGAAACTTGCAGTCCTCCTGCTTCCGCCTCCCACAGTGCTGGGATTCAGGCACGTACTACCATGCCTAGCCTTGAACTACTTAGACCAATCTGGCCTCAAACTCACAATTTCCAGCCTCATCTTCCCCAAGTACTAGGATTACAGATATATACCATCACGCCCAGCCTGAACTGTACACTTTTTTTGGTGAATTTCATGTTAAGTGAAATAACCTTTTTCTGGTTTAGCAGAGATGCACCCAACATGAGCCAGGCACAGTGGCACATAACATGCCTGTAATTCCAGCTACTCAGGAAAACAAGGAAGGAGAATCATAAGTCTTGGCAAGCCTGGGCAACTTAGCAAGACCCTCTTGTCAAACTAAACTTAAAGTGGGGGTTGTCAGGATATTATAGCTCAGTGGTAGGCTCTTGCCTATTATGCGCAGGCCTGGGTTTGGTCTCCAGTACTGAAGGAGAAGGACAGGAAGAAAGGGAAGTAACTAATATGAAAACTAACTTTGAGCGGCCGGCGAGATGGTTCAGTGGTCTAAAGCGCCTGCTTAGGAGGGCTCAGGCAACTGCAGGGACTGCGGTTCAATCCCCGGCACCACATGCTGCGCCAGCGCCACCACCAGGGCAGGCTGAGCCAGCCACAAAATGAATAAATAAAGAAACAAACAAACACAACAAGCAAATAAATAAATAAATAAATAAAATTAAAAAAAAAAAAAAGAAAGAAAACTAACTTTGAAATTCAGCCCGAGTTCCCGTGGGCCGATGAGTCACATATTGCTATACAACTTCTGAGGAATAACCTGCTTCACTCTATCAAATCTGTCTTTTTTTCAAGTTGCCCACATACCTTATGACATCGTGGATAGCAAGGCACTTTAAGGTCAGAACTACAGATGTTAAACTAGTTCTCTTTATCTCAGGGATCACATGATCAGGCATACATTGGTTCCAAAAATCTTTACTATAGATCCGAAAGCATTTTCCTGAGGAAGTCCTACCAGCTCGGCCACTTCGCTGTAGTGCCTCACTCCTGCAAAACGAAAAGAAGTTCCAAAAGTGTTTTGTGGTTTTCCTAAGTAATTTACTTCCTACTGCCTAACCAAACAGAAATTATCTTAACTTCTGTGTTAACAAAGACTTGAGAGGCTTACTTTGAAATTGGAACCACCTCCAGGATGTCCAGCCCTAATCTTGGGTTGTGATTTAACTGCTTCACAAAGCCCCCATCCACTACATACCTAAGTAGAATGAAAACAAGTTAAGTTTCTAGAAAATAAAAGAAGACTTGTTAATTTTTAACACTTCCATTCCTGACAAATTAACTACTACACATTACTTTTCAGGTTAACTGTAAAACTTCGAAGTCAAGAAACTGGAAGCATAATATATTTCTGGTGGAAATATAAAATGTTCAGTCAATACAGAAAATAGTTTGGCAATTTTTTAGAAAGTTAAAATACAGAATAATGATATGACCCAGCAATTTTATTCCTATATTTACAACCCAAATAACAAATGAGTGTTCAAACACTTGTTTGTGAATGTTTACACTAGCACTATTAGCAAAAGCAAAAAGGTAGAAGCCTCCTAAATGTTCATTAACAGCCGGTAAATGGATAAACAAATTAGGATATATACAGAATGCATCATTATTTGACCATAAAATAGAATGATACATGCTACGAAATGGACATATCTTCAAAACTAGCCATAAAAAGCCACATGTTGTACAATTTCATTTGTATGAAATATTCAGAGTGGGAAATTCATAGAAACAAAGTTAGACTGGTGGTACCAGGAGCTTGGGTACCACTAAAGTTAATGATTACACATATTGTAAATGTACTAAGTACCACTTACTTGTGTACTTCTAAATCACTTTAATTTTGCCTTAATAAAAAACACTTCAAAGTCAGCGCTAAACATTAACAGGTTAAAAATCTAACTTGAAGTAGCCTTTACGGTACTTTTTTTTTTCTTTTTTGTGGGACCAGGGTTCGAACTCATGACCTTGCACTTGCCAGGCAGGCACTTGTGCCTTGGAGCTATCTCCCCAGTCCCTTGAAGTAGCCTTTAACATATCATTTTAAATCCATGAAATGGAGAATAAGCACAGTTAAAAAACTAAATTAGGGATAGCAGTATCATTCACTAACAATACATTCTGAACCACGTTGTTTCTGTCTTTTATCTGTGCTAGAAACAGAAAATTACAGTGGTCAATTTATTCCAAAGAGCTGTTCTCATAATCCCTCTAGAGAAAGCATTAATTTTTTGAGTTAAGGAGCAGTAGAGGATATGATTTCTCCGATCTAAGAAATCATTTTTATCCAGAATACAGAGAACCCTTAGGATTCAAGTCTAGATTCCCTATCATGCAGTCTGGTTTAACTAAGGACACAAAACAAAAATATACTGGGTTAAAAATAAAGTATCAAAAAGGGTTGTGATTACAGTCAGACAGCACCTCACATTAGTGATCAGTCCAGACTCAGGACATCCAAATGGCATTCTAGTAACTACACGAAAACATCTGCCAACATTACTGCTTACAACCAAAGATAAGGGGCCTGTGTCATAGCTGAATTTCACAGAAAGGTAAAAAACAAGAGACAAGATTTCCACATAAACATTAGGTAAACAAAGTTACTCTAGAAGTGAGGCTGCAGATAAAAGGGAATATCAGATCATCTAAAAGATAGGCTACCAGTGATAGCATAGAAAAACTGGGCTGGCTGAAACCCCTGAAGCATTATAGAAAATATCAAATTTGGAGAGAAAGCTTCAAATTGCGAAGTAGTTAAAAAAAAAAAAAAAAGTAAATAGGAATTGCCATGGGCACCTTCTACTCCATTTGATATTCAAAGTAATCAAGAGTCACAAAGAATGAAAAGTAGGTCAAGAGCACTAAAAAGTAATTAACAAGGGAGTTAGTGGAGAAATAAATTCAGTAATGTTCCATAATTAGCTAATTAACTGCCTTGATTTTAAAACTTTCCAAAGTTGTACCTGATCCCATCTATTGTCAAAGATGTTGCAGAAATATTGGTGGATATGACGCATTTTCTAATTCCAGGTGGAGGCGGCAAAAATATTCTCCTCTGTTGATCTAAAATACACATAAAAAGAAAATACCAATTTATAACATATATTTGTCAAACTCAAGGTTTTTTTTTTTTTTTTGAACTGGGGATCAAACTCGGGACTCAGGCCAGGCAGGCACTTGTGCCCGAGCTATCTCCCTGGCCCCTCAAACTTAAGTTTTAACATTTTTTTTTTTTTAATGTAATTGGTACAGGGTCTCACTACACAGCTTGGACTCATAGTGATCCTCCCATCTCAGTCTCCGCAGCACTGGGATTACAGGTGTGCACCACCACACCTGGTTTCAATGGCCAGCTCAGTGGGACAGGGGTGGGCCAGCATGGCATGTGGTACCAGGGATTGAACTCAGGTCCTCATGCTTGCCAGGTAGGTGCTTAGACTGCTGAGCTCTCTCCCCAACCAACACTGAAGTTTTAAAGAACTCATTTTTCATTAACTGTTTTCTTTACCTCTTTTTAATAATCTTGAATAGAAAACAAAAGCAAAAGTTATTTTCCTTTACTTTTCACTTTATGATTTCTAAATCCAAAATAATTGGAGGTCATATTAAAATAATATCTATAAGAGTTCTTTATTTTATTTCATTTTATTTTGCCTTTTTTGAAATAGGGTCTCGCTATGCAATTCAGGGTGGCCTTGAGCTCACTTTGCTAGCCCGGGCTGGTCTCTTAACTCGCACTGATTTTCCTGCCTCAGCCTCCCAAGTGCTGGGATTACAGGCGTGCGCCACCATGCCTGGCTGAGTTCTTTATTTTAGATCATAGCTCTATTTGAGACTATTTATAAAACTACTTTTTTTTTCCTTTTTGTCTTTTTGAGCAGGGTCTCGCTATGCAATTCAGGTTGGCCATAAGTGGCCTAAGTTCACTTTGTAGCCAAGGCTGATCTTAAACCCACAATGATTCTCCTGTCAGCCTCCCGAGTGCTGGGATTACAGGAGTGCACCAAAATGCCCAGCTGTTCCTTTCTATTAAGATACACCGCACATATAAAACATATGTCAGCCGGGCGTAGTGGTGCACGCCTGTAATCCCAGCACTTGGGAGGTTGAGGCAGGAGGATCAATGCGGGTTTAAGACCAGCCTGGGCTACAAAAGTGAGCTCAAGGCCAGCCTGAACTGCATAACAAGACCCTGTCTCAAAAAGACAAATACATAAATAAATAATATTTCAGTCAGTTTTAGGGTATTCAAAGACTCCCTGACCTAGCTATGGGCTGCAGACTGAGGACATCTCTGTCTTGAGACTAATTAGCTAAAGAGTTTTTACTTTAGGGGGTATTTGCCTAGCTAATAACTACCTCTTTTTTTAAACTTTATTTATGTATTTATTTATGTTATGGCTCAGCCTGCCCAGGGGATGGGACTGGCGCAGTATGTGGTGCCAGGAACTGAACTGTGGTCCCTGTGGTTGCCTAAACAGGCACATTAGACTGCTGAGCTATCTCGCTGGCCTCAAATAATAACTACCTCTTGAGAGACTTAACACCCACTCATTTCTACTACTAGAACTTAAGGGCCATCAGCAATATCTGTAGTTCCTTTGGCCACAGCTTATAACACCAGTAGTAAGCGTTCTTCTCAAGCTATACCAATCTAATTCTGGTAAATTCAGAATAAAACTTGAGATGTCAAGTTTGACTATGCTAGGACATTGCAAAAAGGAAAAATGAATTCGTTAACTATGGGGAAGTAAATAATGTCCATGGAGGAGAGAAAGTCAGCCTAAGAGAGGATGAAACAGTCAGGAGTGTGGATGAGAGAGAATTCTAGGCTCCTGGCACTACCCAAGCCTTAAAAAGCATGACTAGGAAATGAGAAAGACAAACTGGGACAAACTTGTCCCATACCAGATTAACCAGAAAGCCGGGCAAGAGAGTTAGGAATGTGGACAAGGAAATCACAACACAGGGAAAGGACCTAAGTGGAAGCTGGTGAAGGATAAGTCTAAATGTGCTCTGAAAATTGTTGAATTAGAAACAACAGAGTTTGTCGGCAAGAAAACATCAGAAAGCAGAGGCTTAAAACTGAGATTTGGGAAATGCTGCTAATGACATGACAAATTCTATAGTGTAAGGTCTGAATGGGTGGCTCAGTTGGCATGAAAGCAAAGATCACAAAACTTCACAGCAAGGGAGACAGATCATCAACAGCAATCATAGCTAACAGGGGAAGAAATTCTTGGTAGTTATATTTTTCAACTATTGTATTAAATATTTTACTTCATGTTCACTACTATACATTATAAATACAGCAATACATGCATATATTTCACAAAGAATTTTTTAAATGCCTACCATTTGATTTTCAGAACATCAACAGCCAAGAAAACACTAAAAAGAAGTAAAAGATTGTTTCCAAATAAAATTTTGTAAAGACTATGTATTCTCAAAAGACAAAACAAATCGAAGTTGGTCTATTATAAAAGAAAGAGTGGCACAGATGAGCATGATTTTATTTATTTATTTATTTATTTATTTATTTATTTATACTGGGGCCTAAGGTCAAGTGGTTTACATACTGACAAATTTATGTAATGTTATTATTCTTTACATCTTTCTAATGTTAATTTATCAAGTTAAAAGTATTTGAAAATTGACTTAAGATAACTGCCAGGGCACAATGGTACATGCCTGTAGTCCCAGCTACTCAGGATGCTGAGGCAGGAGGATCTCTTTAGGTTAAGAGCTCAAGGACAGCCTAGGCAACATAAGACCTCATCATTAAAAAGAAAATATATATGTAGAGAAGTTTTGATATAAATCAAAAAACCTTATTTCTTTCAGATTTGAAGAATCTGATGAAAATCATTTTAAATTTTTAGGTGTTTCTAGTTGGATGTGGCAGCAACTGCTTGCAATCCCAGCCGTCTTAGGAGGCTGAAGCAAGAGGATCACTGAGTTTGAGAGTAGTCTGGGTTACACGGTGAGCTCAAGCCAGTCAAGAACTATGTAGCAAGGCTGCCTCTAAGAAAAAGACAAGTTCTCAGGAATTTCTTATATGTAGGAGCTCATTTCTGCAAAGTGATTTGGATGAGTAATTCAAATCACACAGCAGTTTTTTTATTACCTATCTGCTCTGCTATGTTGCACCTTCACCAGAATAGGAGTTTCCTTCTAATTCAAGGTAAATTCTCTGTATCTGGATCAACGCTGGCTCATATTAAGTGCTCACTAGTCATTAAACAGATTGATAAATTAAAAATGCATTATATAAATTAGAAATCTTCCACCTGTTCCTCAAATTTTATATAAATTAGAAACGTCTTTTCTGCACACATTTATCCATAATCAAGTCTCTTTTTTTCAATGAACCCATTTATTTTATTTTATTTTATTTTATTTTTTATTTATTTGTTTTAAGAAGGGGGTATTGCTATATAGTTGAGGCTCCTCTGGAACTCTACAGAGTCCAACCTTGCCTTGAACACACAGTGATTCTACTGCCTCAGCCTCCGGAGTATTAGGATTACAGGCATGCACCACCACACCTGGCTCAATGAACCCATTTCTAAAGGTCCCCCTTCTTTTTGGGGGGAGGAAGGTGTTCAATTCAAGCAAAATTCCTGATGCATTTACCATTTTCTTCAATATAATCAATTAAAAAGTTCTGAAACTGCAGTCTTGACAAGACTCATGTTTGTTTCTTCATTTATCCACTTTAGCATCATATTCCATTTACATGCCTCTTTTCTGTTTGTTTATAAAGGGCTGGAAAAGCATTACTTATGTTCCTAAAACAAGCTCTTACTCTCCAGGAGTGAGGGATGAAGCTGACTGTTCTGCTTAAGAAAGAAACAACAATTCTCCTCACCTCCATCCCTAGTTTTCCTACCTACAAAAGCCTGAAACACCTTCCTAACCTACCCCAGCCCCCAGTACCTGGATGCTACTAAAGAGGGAAAAAATTGACAAAGAGAGAGAAAGATGTTCGAAAGTCTATTATGAAATGAACATATTATTAAAAAAAGGCCATTTAATACCCTCAACATAAAGCTCCCAAGAGAGATGTAATGTTTCTAATACATCATATAAGCAACTTGACATCCTCACAGAAGTTCTTGTCCCAAATACCACCCCGAAGTACAAAGTACAAATACAGGGGCCAGGGAGATAGCTCAGTGGAATAGTTCAGTGCTATTCCACTCAGTGGATAGCTCAGTGCTTGCATGGCAAGCACAAGGTCCTGAGTTTGATCCCTAGTACCACCAAAAAAAAGTACAAATATACTTGTGAAATATACTTGTGTAGGTATATGTGGTATGTAAATAAAAAGAACATAATTTAATACAGTAAGCTTTAAAACCTACCAAAGGGATAAAATAGGTGTACCCAGAGAAAAACAAAGAAGTAGGACCCAGATCCGCTGCAACTCTGCCCACATGAGAAGCCATTTGGGCTAGACAAAGGAGCTGGAGAACAGTCACTAACACCACTGGTGACATAAAGGATTGAGATAAAAAAACACATTTGAAAAAGATAAAGGAAAAATTAGCATCCCTGAAACAGATAAACCGACAAATGGGACACTACTATTTTCAAAGATATGACACAAGAAACTTTCCTTGAAACAAAGGATTGAATTTGCAGATAAAACAGAGCACATCAGAAGTGCTCCCTCCACCAGGTCTGCAGTGATGATGGTAGATAGGTAACATATACCCTGCGAAAACTCAAGAACCTAGATAGTTAAAATAATCATTTTATTTGCAAATTATATCTCAGTAAGTTTAATTTTTAAAAATAAACACACCAGACTTTAGGTTTTGTTTGTTTTTATACTTTCAGAGAAGGGTCTACAGGACAAGGTATTCAGGGTCTCACTACTAGATCAGACTTGTAGTGATCCACCTGAGCTGGGATTACAGGCACGAGTCACCACATTCAGTCTCAATTGCCACGCCAGCCCTGAACCGCTGGCCCCTGCACCTGCATGCAGTTGCTTTAATCCACTGAGCTATTTCGCTGGCCCTTAGAAATTGTTAATTTTTTATTTATTATTATTTTTTTTGTACCAGGACTTTGTGCTTGCCAGGCAGACGCTATACCACTGAGCTAAATCCTTAAAATCCCTTAGAAAATTTTAATATAAAGCACTAACACCAAAAACATCCTAATTAAAATTATTGCACTTCAAGGATTTTTAAACCAGAATTTTTAGGTAATCGAACAGAAAAAACCCAAATCACTTACAAGGAAGGCCAAAAACAATCCGGCTGGCCTCTGGCCTGTCTGTAGCAGCATTCAGTGCCACAAGACAACAGGCCAATGTTAAGTTTGAAGGAAAAGTGTGACCCAAGAACATAAAGCCCAGCTGAGATATAGTTTAAGTTTATAAAGGCAAAAGCCTCCTTTCAAACATATAAGAAAGTTTTTTTAAAAGAAAGGGAAAAACAAAGACAACCCTCATGAACCCTACTACTTAAAAAAAAAAAAAAAAAAAGTTATGAGAAAGCCATAGTAAAGACTGATGGTGATTAGCCAGGCGTGGTGGTGCACGACTATAATCCCAGCACTTGGGAGGCTCAGGCAGGAGAATCATTGCAGGCTGACCTTGAACTCTCTGCACAGCCCAGGCAGGTCTTGACCTCTCAGCAATCCTCCCACCTCACCCTTTGGCATACTAAGATTATGTCGTGTACCACCATGCCAGGCATGATGTTTCTTTAGTACAGGGAGCAATTCACATGGCTAGCTTAAGAAAAATGTAAAAATAAAATATCTACACCCTAAGTTTTATCTACTCACTAAACCCAGCTGTGGGTCATTGTTGAATCCCCAGGCAACAAGCAAGAAACTCTTCTCCCCTTGC
This sequence comes from Capromys pilorides, assembly GCA_004027915.1. Taxonomy (NCBI): domain Eukaryota; kingdom Metazoa; phylum Chordata; class Mammalia; order Rodentia; family Capromyidae; genus Capromys; species Capromys pilorides. The sequence goes on along the minus strand of PVKN010023074.1, from coordinate 917 downwards.
CTCACTCTCAAATTCAAGTTATACGCCCCATAGGCATAAGAAATAATGAAAAAAGTGCTACGAAAGTGTCTTTCTTCATCATCCAAACAATAGAGAAAACAAATGCTGTGCTGTACTAAACCAGACCATGAAATAAAGCCTGCCCCTCTCTCTCTCCCTACGTCTCACCCATTACTCAGTCCTGCACCTGAGCTCCCTCTGAATGCCTCTTTGCGCTGTTATAAACTGCTACAATCATTATTATTATGGTCATAATGGGCCACCAGTAACCCACCTTTTGAAATCAGAAGAAAAACTAAAATTAACAACTGTACCAGCTCTGTGCAAACCTAGCCAAACATCTTTACCAATCTTACATATAGGCCAACAAAGAAAATTACATGCAATGGGAAATAAGACTGAAAGCAGGTTGTAGTCATGCTGGAAGGATAATGAATGCCAGATGAGTAGGTTGCCATTTTAATCTAGCTGGCAGTAGGGGATGGCTGAAAGTGCCCAACAGAGAACTGACAAAATCACTGCTATGCTTTTGGAAGATGATGTTTATCACTGCAAGTAGGACAGTACATTAAATTAGGGGAAATGACCTAGCAGGCCATGCGAATGACTAAGATCCCAAGTCTAGCAATGGATGAAAGAGTAAGAAATTATCTAAACAAAACAAACATTAAATAACACCTATTGGAGCTATCACTTGGCTGGATTGAATGATGGGGGTGGTATGACACAGAACTTTCAGGGCCCAGGAGGTTTAGAGCACAGAAGTGACACAGAATTACACAGAGTTCTCAGGAATCACTTTTAGAAAGGACAAGTGAGACCCAGAAACCAAACTCCAAAATACAGACTAAGAAAGAAACCAAGCAAAAGATCAGTCACATTTCAAGTGGAATGAAGCTGGGGCCAAGAAGAGGAAT
>PVKN010023073.1:0-14934 GCA_004027915.1 Capromys pilorides | reverse complement strand
TTTTCTTCATTCTAATGCTTTTAACTTCTACATTCTTACCAGGCAGTAATCACCATTTGCAAGTCTACTGTGTAAAATCTTTCCTTTTCTCTGTTTATTTATATAAATACATTTTGTTGTTTAAATTTTCCTTCCGAGCAGGCTTTTAAATTGGGAGAGTAACTTACAAGCCCTTAAGTGTTTGGGATAGACAATAAATATATCGTGTCGCTCTGCCCAGTTAGCAACATTACTATTTTTATCTTCCAGTCCACTGTTGGGAGTATTGTCTATTTTCTTTTCTAAAAGGAAGAACATTTCCCTTTATGCACAAAACATTGCAGTTGCCTCATTTCTCTGTCTGTGCCTGGTTGCATAAGCTGCCTGGTGCTTTGTTTCAGAGGTAGGCGTGTTGGCTATGGGGGCTACTGCTAGCAGTGCGCTCTGAGTTCCAGGAGATCTTCACGTTTCTCACCCCATCTTGAACTCTTTGTTTCATGAAACATGAAATGAATACAACTGAACACACTATCCTTTTTTTTTTTTTTTCATCTGCTTTCAGAGTGGAGTGGGGCTGAGGGGAACATCTCAGACTTTTTTTAGAACAACATATATCCTTGTTTTAGTAGAGAATCATTGAAGAAAAGTACAGGCTGAAGATTTCCTATCGATCTTCAGCATATCTTATATTTAGGATTTGCTCATTCTTAACAATTTCTCTGACATACCTACATGAAGCATTGTCTCCTAGCAATGAGTCTATACCAGAGCTTGTGGCTGGAGTTGTTTGTGGAAATCCAACGGTCTATAGTTGAAAGTTGTGGGTTAAGGACAGAAAGTGCTTTGAACATTTAGTTGATCTCACTTGTTCATTCAGTCACTAGATTGTTCACTTGGTTGCGTGCCTCTCAGGACCCAGATTCTGCTTTGCATGTGGAGAAAATCACAGTGAAGGGAAAAATATCCTTCTCCCCTCATCACATTTTTGGTTCAGTAGTGAATCAGACAGCTACAGTAGAATAATTACAATTCTACTGGTTTTATGCACTTAATTACAGAGTATGGAAAAGAAAGCAGTGAGTCTGTCTGAGTATAATCCAAAAAGTCTTCCTGCTAGGTACGTGGAAAGAAGTGTGGGGTTTTGGTAAGCACGTCAGGGGTGATGTGTGGGAAAGGGCCTAAGTCTATCTAGCACACAGACTAAGAAGCACAAATGGGGGGATAGAAGAGATGCCTGGGCTGCTTAAAGGAGGTGCAGATAAGAAGTATCTGGTGCATTGTTAGGGACCAGAGCTAGGAAAGCGTGGATGGGGAGGTGAGGGCCAGTTCAAGTGAGACCTTATGTGGTGTTCTTGGTGCTTACCTTAGCGGGCATGGAAAGTTATTGAAGAATTTTGAGGAAGAGAGTGATGAGGGAAAATTTCCAAATATTTTGGAGCAACTGCAGTATGAATCAAAAGTGGATAAGAAATGAGTATTTTTTTTAAAAAATCTGTTTGGTATAGGATCTCATTATGCAGCTAGGACTCATAGTGGTCTCTTGTTTTCAGCCTCCCCAGCACTAGGATTACAGGCGTGTGCCACATGCCCAGTCTTGGTGGCCAGCTCAGTGCACCTGGGGTTGGGGCTGGCACTGCAGGTAGTACCAGGGATCAAACCCCAGTCCCTGGTGCCTGTGTTTGCCTAAGCAGGCATTTAGTCTGCTGAGCTATCTTGCTGACCCTTAAGAAATGAGCATATTATTTAGAAGACTTTCAGTAGTGCAAGCAAGGGATGATGAAAGAGACTAATAATCATGGGATTGTAGGAGAAGGATATGGACTTGAGAAACACTTAGAAGGTAAAAGCCACAGGACTTGGTTTGTTAAATCTGGGAGGGAATGGAAGAGACTAAAAGAGTGACCTCTTTGTTTCAATTTAGTGAGTTTTTACAATGTGCCAATACTTTACTGAAATTATTTCTTTTAATCACCATACCAGTTTAATAAAGTAGACTGTGTTATTATCCCATTTTATAGATGGGATAGCAACACTTGGAAGCTAAATAATGTACTCAAGACAGTAACTAATAAAACGGTGAGCTGAGATTCGGTGCTAACATTTGGATCCAGGACCTGTGCCTTTCTGGATGGAGGCAAATACAGGATAAGGAGAAACCGTGTGAGTGTAGGAGACATGCAAATGCCAGGAGGGCAGAGGCCTCTCTGTCATAGTGTTATATACTGCAATACTATATGTTACTGTATACTTTATGAAACTAGTGTGTATTACTTGTTTGAGAAAAAAGCTGATCTTCTGTTCATACTACATTGAGTCAATTTAAAAATTGGCAGTTGAAGAGCTTAAAATAGTTGCACTTATGAAAGGCTTAAATACTTGAGTTTTTGTTGATTTGTTTTCTCACATGGTAGTCATAACTAGCACCCTGGGCAGTGAATAATTTTACCAGTTTTTAAATTTTTTCCATCTTTTATTTATTTATTTGGTACAGGGTCTTGCTGAACAGTTCAGATTCATAACGATCCTTCTGTCTCAGTGCTGGAATTACAGGCATGTGCTATCAAAACCCCATTTTGGTGGCTGGCATGACATTTGGTACTGGGGATTGAACTCAGGTCCTTGTGCTTGCCAGGCATGTGCTTAGGATGCTGAGCTATCTACCTAACCCTACCAGTTTTAACTAATTTTACTAATTCAATGAGGATAGATGAAGAACATCATTTAATTAGAATCTAAAAATCAACAACTTAGCTTCTTTTGTTCTTAAGAGCAAAAGAAAGAAAATTAAATATGAGCATGTTCTTACCATATAGGTGCTGGTTTCATACCGACTGATTTTATGTCCCTGGGCTGTAATGGCCCAGTTCTTGGGGTTTAAGACTGTATCTGAGGTTTTTGTCATTCTCATTAATTTTATATTTGAATTTGTGTTGTGGAAATGAAATCCAGTGGGGCAAGGCACATGCTCTGGGCTTGGAGCTTCAGGTTACGTGAAGTCCCTTCAGCTGTCTGCCTCCTGACGTGAGTTTTCAGCCATCAGCCTTCTGTCCCCCCCGCCCCCCAGCTTCCTGCTAACCTGTCTTGATTCCTTGTCTTCCATCAACACTGTTGCCCTCCTCCTCAGCTTGGGTTGTATCAGAGGTGAGGTGTACACTACCTTCACCTTCTTCCTCGGATGGAATGAGGATGGAGGCCAGAAAAATGGTCAGCATGGAGCACATACCCTGCTGCATCTTGGGAGGCAAGGCAGAGGTCATTTCTGATAAAGCTGGCAACCACATTGGCATATTGGGTGGGCTGTGCAGTGGGAGCTTCTTCTCCATTTCCAATTCATGCACCAAGTACATTCCAACTCCCCAGAAGTTGGAATCTCTTAGGGACCAAGAAGTAGGGACGGGTTGACTTCTCCACTCTCAGTTTCCTTCTGCAGTGGACACCTACAGATTATGTAGATGTCCCTATCTCCACAATCACTTGGCTAAGTGTGTACATAATAAATGCATAGAGTGAACTTTGTTAAGTATGACTACAGCAGATGTATAAATGTCTGTCATAATCATAGTGCAGTTTTATTGCTTTTGAGCATAAAAAGAAAAAGCACAAAGTTGGAACATAAAATGAGAATTTTAGAATCTGATTAAGACTTGTATATTTTATTCATGGTTAAAAACTTCAATAATAATAAAAAAGAATCACTAGGAGATTATCATATAGAGTCTTGCCTCAACTTTGGTTATGATGAATAATTGTGTGGCAAGGGAGACAGTCTGTTTGAAAGCTGCAATAATTTAGTGTGGATTGCTAAATCATGCACAAGATGAGAAAGGTATTTCCCTTAAAATTCAAACAAACTAAATTTTATTGAGAACCATGCATGACTTCCATGAAATTAGAGAGTCTGAGTTTTAAAATAGACAACGCATTCTAGTGGTTGCCAGAAGAATTTATAGGATTTTGATATTTGGTTTTATGGGCATGGAGACTACTGGCCTTCTGGTAGCATTTAGCTGTGATGTGAATAATATTCTCTTTAGGATACTGATTGATGCTTTCTAACTTTGAAAATTATGGAAAATGTTAACATGCAATATATCAAAATAGTTACTTTGACAAAATAAGTATTTTTAAAAAGAAAACTATGAATGGAAACCACACTTTCAGTGTATCCCAATCCCAACTGTCCCTGTGTCCAAAATTTAAGTCATCCAGATTTTCCTGAAACTTTAAGTCCTCGTTAATTAAAAAAACAAAGACTTGTATCTTGGCAACATGATTTAGTGAAATTAAACTAAAATTCTATAGAAAAACTCAGATTAAATAGCTGCTCTGCTTGCATTAGAAAGAATGAGAATGCTTGGTGGCCAACCACTAAAAAGGTCCAAATAACATCCTCTTTGTGTTTCATAAATTATACCATAATTGTAGCTTGTCACTCTTGGTTCAGTGGGTCCTGGCTTCAGATTAAGCACCTGCTTAAGCAAGCACAGTGATGGGGGTTTGATGCCCAGCATCACATGCCATCCTGGCCTCACCCCCAGGCACACTGAGCTGGCTGCTGAGTCTGGGCATGGCGGCACATGCCTGTAATCCCAGCCCTGGGGAGGCTAAAAACAGGAGGATCACTAGGAGTTTGAGCTGCATAGTGAAACCCTGTACCAAATACACTAAAAAAAAAAAAAAAAAAAGGTTTCTTGGTTTGGGAACTACTCTTTTATATGTCCAATAAACTTCTACAATCTAAAGGCCCACCAAATAGCTCAGCAGATTAAAGGGCCTGCAAGAAAGCACAGGGGCCAGGGGTTTGATCCCCAGGCCTGCTATGCCAGCCCCACTCCCAGAGAATGCTGAGATGGCAATTGAAATTGGGTATGGTGGCGTGCTTACCTGTAATCCCAGCTCTTGGGAGGCTGTAAACAGACGGATCACTATGAGTCTGATCTAGTAGTGAGATCTTGAACACCCTGTAGGCCCTTCCCTAAAATACAAAACAAACAAACAAAAAAACAAAAAAACCCCCAACCAACCAAACAACAAACAAAAACAAAAAGTCAAAAAGAAGGCTTCTACAATCTGAAAATTGACCTAATTTTATTTTTGGTACCATAAACTTCTTAAACCTCTATGTAACTGGGCTATATTTTTATACTTGTGACTATACTTTGTATGACTTTCACAAATTAAATCCTGTTAATATTACAGTACACAGGGCCAGGAATATAGCTCAGCAGTGTAAGCACCTCCCTGGCAAGCTGAAGGTCTGGAGTTCAATTCCTGTTACAAAAATAATAATAATAATAATAATAATAATAATAATAATAATAATAATCAATTGAATTTCACAATATGTAGGTTGAAAAGCCAAAAAGGCCAAGGTCCTTAGTTTAATTCTTTATGAAAAAAATCTGAATATTGAAAAATACAGTTTGAAAAACCAAAAAGCATACCCCTCCCTCAGACTTTCCTCATCGAAGGTGATCTTCAGCAGTTGTATTTTTCAACTCTTCATTGAGTTAAATTTTGGACAGCTGAGATTGGGATATACTGAACATGTGTCTCCAGTTTTAATTTTCTTTTAAAAATAACAATTACTTAGCTATTTGGCTATGCTGCTTGCTATTGCTGGCGTTGCACTCAGGATACAGCCAGGCAATACAGGTGAAGACCGCTCCATCCTCCTCTCCTAAGACCTAGGGAGCAGCTGTGTTCAGCCAGTACCTCCTGTCTGCCACCTGGAGGGCAGGGAGGTAGCCTTGCCTCCCCTTCTCCCAGCTCTCCCAATTTCTTTCAAGAAGGCTGGGTTAAAGCTGTGCTTGCTGCCCATCTTCTCCTGCGTGTTCTTGGGTGCAAATACCATGGTGGACATGGAATGGAGTTTGTCCATGACCCTTCTTATTCCTGGTTCCATCCCAACATTGACCAGTAGCATACAGTGGGTTATCAAAATGTACTATGAATGTTCAAATTATATATATCTATGTCTATCTATATCTATATCTATAAAGACAGATGGCCGCTCATCTCCTCAGAACCCTCCCACTCACTTTGAGCGTATTAGTCCTACCATTTTGGCCCCTTTTGAAGCACTTCTGGAGTTCCTCTTGCACATCAAACAGTGAATAGTACTCCTGAGTACATCTAATGCAAGCTAGACTTGTAAAAATGTTACATGTGTCCTCATCCACCCTGTTCATCAGATGTGGCACTGTGTGACTTCTGGCTCACTGTGTGACTTCTGTGTGACATAGACTAAATCCAATCTTCGATTGACATGGAACATCAAGGCACGTATAACAACAAGACATGTAACAGGCCTTCCATGATGGCTTCAGAAAGTGGCAAGAATGGTAGGATCAGTGTGTTCCAAGCAAGAGGGAGTATTTAGAAGATTAGTGACAAAGTGTCTTTCATTATAATAACATTTTTAAATATTTACTCTATTTTTCAGTCATACCTTGTAATTAATTTTTCTTTTTAATGTATTTGGCTACAGGGTCTCACTATGGACTCATAGTGATCGTCCTGTTTTCAGTCTCCCCAGCGCTGTGATTACAGATGTGCACCACCACACCAGGTCTTGGTGACTGTCTCAGTGCACCCAGGGGATGGAGCCAGTGTCACATATGGTGCCTGGGATCGAACCTGGTCCCAACATTTGCCTAAGCAGGTGCTTAGTCCCCTGAGCTGTCCCACTGGCCTATGTAATAAGCTTATTTCTCCTTAGGTGCCTCACTCCTGATGCAGAAGCCCGCCCAGATATTGTAGAAGTCAGTTCGATGATTTCAGATGTCATGATGAAGTATTTAGACAACTTATCTACATCTCAGCTAGCCTTGGAGAAGAAACTGGACCGGGAACGCAGGCGCACACAGAGATATTTTTTGGAAGCCAACAGGAATGCCGTCATGTGTCACCAGGAGCTGTCTCTGCTGTCTCATGTAGGTACAGTTCTCTTGATCTCTTCATAATGCACTGTGGCAGTTGTTCCTGAAGTTATTCCTGCTTTTTTGAAGGAAAATGAATATATAGGTAGAAAAATATATTTACACCTCAAAACTAAAATAACTTGATATAACTGACCTTCCATAAAAGCAATCCATAATTTATTGTACATTGCAAAATCAGTGATATTAAAAGCTCTCAGCATTTCTTCGAGTTTATATTATAGTCTTGATAGAAATAGTACTAAGTGCTCTTATTCAATTTATTCAGCAATCTGATTGCATCTTTTGAGAACGTGGATAAAAATGTGAGTTAACTGAGAGAGAAATAACATTTATTTCTTAAAATTTTATTAGTCTTATATAATTGCTTTCACTACTGTTTGTGGTGATGATGTCATTGCTAGTTTCAAGTTGGAATTTTAAGTTTTTCTTACCAGTAGCCTTTAGAATATTTTGATATTTAAGCATATTTGTGAACATAGACTAAAGAAGTGTTGCGAAAACTACCAACTTGCACACATACAAGTAAGGATATTGACTTGCTTTTATTTTTCTGTGCACCGTTGTAATCTTGACTCCTGACCACACATCTGGGAACTCCCAGTAGGGACTCAGTATTGGTCCCTTCATCCCAGTAAATAAATGTTTTTTCTTCTATTCTGATAGTGGGGCCCAATGCAATAGGACCATAATGCTATTTCTTTTCTTTCTTTCTTTCTTTCTTTCTTTCTTTCTTTCTTTCTTTCTTTCTTTCTTCCTTCCTTCCTTCCTTCCTTTCTTTCTTTCTTTCTTTCTTTCTTTCTTTCTTTCTTTCTTTCTTTCTTTCTTTCTTTCTCTTGTTTTTTGGCTAGGGTGGCTGGTACTTAAATTCCTTCCCAAGATCCTAAGAGTTTTCTGTACTTCAGCTCATAAAGCTGTATAAGATGCTGACTTCAAAGAAGTAGTAGTTCCAGTTTCTTGAATAACAGCAATTCCAGTGAATTCTTTTCTAAAAAGAAGGAAAGTACTATTGTTTAATGAGTTTGTCTGGAGGTTTGGAAGTGAGGAGTTGAAGATTCAGTGCAATTATTATTTTGGAGAGATATCCTTTCATCTTCCTTGCCTTAAATGCTGAGCTTAGTTGTAATTTCCGAAAACATTCTATGATGATTTTCTAAGGCCTTGGTTGATGTTTAGGAGCACATAACTTAGAGTTATAGCTCTCGTTGAGCACAAGGAGCTAGAGCTCACTTTGCTTGTTATTTTACTGCCTGACTTAGTAAAGGCTAGGTAACAATAAGAGGCACATCATTCTGTGTATGTCACGTTGCTTCCCTAATGTTCTTAGTACACTAAAAATGCAGGAGCGTTAGCTATTTCTATGTATCTTATGTATGTGGTGCCTTTTATCAAATTCTGCACTGCAAAACCACTTAACCAATTTCCGGTTTTAGCCAATATGAAGATGGGTGCTGTGAGTTTGAAATCTAACATCAGAAATCCTCTTATCTTTAGCAAAACACCTTGAGGAAGATCACTTTAAATATTTTTGTATATCTTAGCTCTTTTTAAAAATCCGTGTCATGGAAAATGCCAAATGCAAAAGCAAAGTCTGTTTCCTGTGCCCATTATCCACCTTCGACAATTAGCTACTGGGCACTAAAGCTGTACCACTTATATTCCCAACTACTGATCATTTCCTGCCTTTTCCAGATTATTTTGAAGCAAATCCCAGATACCGTATCATTTAATTCTTCATTATCTCACATGTATTTGGAGTGACACTTTAATTATAGAAATGTAATGCTGAGGTTATAGCTAGTTCTGAAAGTCAAGGGAGGTGTTATGAGGGTCTTCGGGTAGAACCCTAACCTGTAAATTAGGAGGGAACATACCTGTTTCAGAGGATGCTAGGATTAAATAAGTTAATACACTAGAAAATACTTTGCAGCTTTGAAAAGTGGTATAAAATTGTAAGATAGCATCAATTATATAAAAGGAAATATTTTTATGTTACAAGAGTAGTTTGTTGATGCAACTTGCTGACTACTGCTAATTTGTCCAAGTAGAATTAGCGTCAGTGTGCGTGTTTCAGTCATGCAGTTAATACACGTTTATTGACCACCTGTTGGAGCCAACCTCAAGCAGTGCCCTCCTGGAGCACTCAGTGTTTTATGGGCCGCAGAGAAATGCTTCACTGCAAAACAAAGCTTATATTACTGCTTTATATTTATGTATTACATTTTCCTCATGTGTTATTTTAAGCCTACTGATAATTCTTCCTTTAAAGATTAATCAAATGCAAATTAAAAGGAAAATCCATGTGTCAGTTTCTTTTCTCTCATTGTTGAGACAAAATACCTGATGCCCAGAGTTAAGGAAGGAATGGTTTATTCAGCTCATAGTTTGTGGACGTTGCAGACCATACTTGGCTGGCTGCATGGCAGAGTGCCACATGGCAGAGGGCAGCAGTTCATGGCAGTGGAGAACAGCAACGACAACAAGAGCAAAAAGGAAAGAGGAGCAGACAGCCGGTCTCTTTCCCTTCCTTGTATGCAGACCACAGGCTACCCATCCTAGGGTGGATGTAGCACTCATGTCCCTAATTTTAGCACTGGACCACAAGTCAATCATAAACTCTACAAGCCCGCTCCATGACCACATGAAGCTTTGAGGGGGGGGGGACATCTAGACACAAACCATGCAATGCAACTTTATTAAAGGAGAAAGCAAGAATTATTACTGTATCTTAGCACACAGTTAACTGGCATCCTCATTGGGTAACAATTATTGTTTTTTAAAGCATGTCTGCCAGTGTTGCCAGAAAAATTATAGATGTAAAATGTTATCTCTTTTTCTTAAGCAGAACTATGAGTATTTCATTTCAAATATAGTAGCCTAGTCTCTCAGAGCAGTTAACATCAATAATGCAGTTACATAATCCAATGATAAGTGACGGTCAAAGGGAAAGGAAATTAATGGGTTGCACCAAGAAGGAGGAGATCTACTGTGAATTACTGAAATTTTTCACATTATTTGGTAAGCAAACAATTGACAAGAAATATTTAAGGGCCCTATGTATTCTCACATTTTTGCCTCATTCTTCATAATGTCAATTTTCTTCATAGGCTACTAAAGACAACTAGAAATATATATTTCCAAGGGTCAGAGAAGTCTTCACTAGTAAAATTCACTCCTGTGTAGTGTAGTTTACTCACTGTGAAAGTGAAGGAAAGGAGAGCATTGCTTTTGGAGAATGTTAACCTTCTTAATTTTTGTAGTTCAAATAAGAGACCATAAGGAGAGCACCAAAGTGAGAATAGTAAGAGTCCCTCAGAGTAAGACAAGGAATAATTTCACTTAAATGTCCTTAAAAGGCTGTTGCAATAAAGAAAGCATTGAGGCATTGTGATAGGCAAAGCCGGGATGAGTGTTTTGGAGCTGTCGACCATGAGTTGAACACACAGAGTTGTTACTTTAGATATTATTTATAGCTGAGACAGAAAAACTAGCATAGGCATGCCTAAAATGTATACTCCTGTAGACTTTACCAGCAGACAGTGGAATGAGCATTAAAAAGCACCTGTATAATAAGTGGAAAACTTTTCCATTTCATTCATATTTTTAGAACTTTGTGGGTATAGCTTTACACGGATTTATACAAAGATGCATAAAGAGTACCCGTATGTATTGTATGTTATAAGTTGGTGCCAAAAAATAGATGAGAAGACTTGATGAAAGTAACTCAGAGGACTCACTGAGATTTGTCCCTCAGTAAGCAAAGAACCCCAAAAGCAACCCAGCTTTATTTCACGCTAGTGACAGTGATCTTGTGCATAATCGCTTCAGTAAAGGAGGACCATGTGCTTAGTCATGAACATGACCATGACCCCTATTAACTTCCGTCCTTTCCCTATCATCAGCTTCACATGGGTCAACCATTAGCCTTCCAAGCAAGGGAGAAAACAAGGAATAGAGAGTCCACAGGTAAAGCTGCTATCTATCACCTGGAGGCCTAGCTTTCCGGGACTCCCCTATCCCAGCTTTCTGGGATTTTCAGCAACAGACCACAGCTGTCTCTGGGCCTCATTCATTACACTCCATTTCTTGAAATGTTAGTTAGGCTACACCTATGTGCACAGGTGGCACTGAGTTGAACATTCCAGAGAGACTGAGAGTAATCCTGGCGGAAGTGCTCACAGTGTGAGATTTGTAGGGATGATGGCTTCTTCAGTACATTTGGAAGGAAGTTTATCCTTACCACCTGTTTTTAAAGCTGAGTGGTGGTTCCTTTCTACTAGTTTATTAAGTTCACTCATTTTGGAATCACTTTGACATCCATAAGCACCTGTCTGGGAGCAATAGAGAGAAAGATGGAAAATGTTTGCAGTCTCTAAACAATAATGCAAGAACAAGAATTGGTTGGATGTCTTCTGAATATAAGGTATCATGAGTGATAATCTGAGGATTATAAGAAATTATGATCATCCCATTGTTATAGTTTGTAATATGCTTAGGAAGGCAGAAAGGATAAGCAGTCTCAGGAGGAGATTTCTAGGGACAGAAGAGAATTTGAGTAAATATCAGTGAGATGTGCAGACATATTTTTGGGAGGTTCCCACAGCACACAGGGAAGATCAGAGCTTGCTGACTGAGTATGGAAGTGACTCATGGGATGGGAAACAACAGAAGAAGCTTACAAACTCCAGATATGCATGCCCAGCTCACTTAAGACTAAGAATGAACTTACAAATAGTGTTTTTTATTGTTTAGTACCCAGAGAGGAGGCCAGGAGGTTAGAGGCGTGCCCACGGTCAAGCAGCAAGGCTGGGCCTCTCCAAAGACTGAAACTCAAGTCTGCTGATTTCCATGAGTCTTTTATAGGGATGGTTTTAAAAGTCTGGGGTGAACAAATCTGGGCATAGTGGGCACACCTGTAATCTGAGTGCTAGGGAGGCTGAAAACAGGAGGATCACTGTGAATCCCAGCTGTGTACTGAGACCATGTACCAAATTCATAAATGGAAAAAAAAATTAAAAATGTTAACTTTATTTCTGTAATCATACATTATTTTGTTTTGAAGCTATATTTCTGCTGATGACAGTAAGAGATACATGTAATCAGTTCCAGTTGTATCATTCTCCTTTCTATTTTTATTTTTTTCCCTTTTTACCTGTCACTTAATCTGTGCAGACAATCTGCATAGATTACTTTCTTTTCTTCCTTGAATATTTTAACAATTTTTCATTCCATTATTTTAAAAAGAGAATTAAAAATAGTAAAAATAATTAGAATTTCACTAAACAAAATAATAGGAATTCAACAATGGTTGATATAATGCATATTGTCTTAAAGTTAGTTGTTCAGATTGCCAGGTATGAGCATGCAAAATTGATCAAAAAAGTTAAAAAGAAAGAGAAAAGAAAAAAATTAAGCATTAATGGTTCCTTGAAACAGACCAGTGGAAATTAGCAGTGCAATTATCTGAGCTGTCCTGTGTATACACATATGTACATTCTCCTTTCCTTCTTTCTTTCCTCTTTTCCCTCATCCTGGTGGTTCCTTCTGTTTGATCAGTTTCTTTCCCTTTCACAGCATCTATTGTAGCTTTCAGATTTCATTTACTCTTTTAGGCTTTTGCACCAGGGAGACAATATGATGCTTATACATGCTGTTCTGATTTTTTTGACTTAGGAGTATGGCCTCTAGTTGCATCCATTTACCTTAAAAAGCCTCGAGTTTATCTTTCTTTATAGCTGAATAGGACTCCATTCTATAAAAAATGCCTCATCTTTTTTGTTCTTTTCTCAGTTGATAGGCATGGTCCCCTCCTCAAGGTGGCAACAAGGTGCAGGAAGGAGCTGAGGCAACTTCGGGTCGGTTGAGGGGGCAGCACTTCTCTGTGCCACCTCCCTCCCTTTGTTGACTTTTGCTAATCTTAGATGAAGTGAATCCTTTTCTGTGATTTTAAACCCCTAATATCTGTTTTGGCTCAGTGTTTATGACATCTGTCACCCAGCCTCCTGTCTCAGAGTGGTTGATTTCAGGCCAGTGAATGACCCATGATGCCTCAGCTCCTGCTTCTATTCTGAGGTCTGATTGGGACTTTCTTGGTAGCATCCTTAGTTGAAGATTAAGAGCTCTGCTCCATGCACCCCACTGAGGTGAGGAGCTCGTGAACTTGCCACGCAGCACCAGTACTACTTCTCATTTCCCCTAAGCCAAGGTGGGTGCTTTGGGTTCCTGTCCATGGAACACATGTCCCGTTAGGTCCTCTCTGGGAATGGGGGCACTGCCTCAGCCCCACCAGCGTGGTCACCTTCTTTCTCTCCTGTCCCAAGTGCCTCCCATTAGGTACTAGTATTCCATTACTGAAAACAGCACAATCAGCAACGTAGACAAAGTCTCTGGCCTTCTGTTAAATTCTCGTGTCAACCACATTGCATGTGGCATTTTGACTATCATGAAACCTCTCTGTAGGATCAGGTTTCTCCAGCTATTTACCAACCCTGTGGAAATTCATTTTACTGTACAATCCTTATTATAGTTTCCTAATATGATCTGTTATGTGTCTTTAGCAAAATTTATTGATGGCTTTTTGATATTCTTGAATTCTCACATATTGTTATAGTTGACCACTTAATTGGACATATGTAAGTATGCAGATTCTCATTTTCTTAGTGCACACTTCAGAGATGTGCTATTTATTTATTTGAGTTGCTTTATTTTTATTATACCATATGCTGTTCACAGTTGCTGAGCACAAAGGCATGTGTCTGCAGTCCTTTGCTAAGAGATTAAATTAAGCCATGTAGAAAATGATATATTTTTAGAGGACAATATTTTTGTGAACATATTTATTTTTTATGTCTGGTTAATTGTTGACTGAATTGCCCCCAGGGCTGCAAAAATGCAACAAGTAATAATGCAGAGAAAGAAGGATCAGAAAATGTTATTATTTGGCTTGGAAATTTTTTGAGAAAAAAACCCAAAAACAGTAGCATCTTAAGGGCTTAATCAAGGGTATAGAAACGTTCTTGTGTCCACTGTGCAGTCTTCCTTTTCACTTTGGTAGTTGTTACAGAAGATGCATACATCACTAAGTTCTGATTTCCGTGACTTTTGACACATGCATTACCCCTACCCAAAACATTCGTCTTCCCTGTGAAAATCTCCACATTTCCTTTTCTGTACAATTCCCTACCAGGACAAAGATTATTGTGATGCATGTTACTATAGAGTGTTCTTGACTTTTGTAAGACTTTGTATAAATCTAGCATATGTACCCTTTGCCTCTGGCTTCTTTCTTGTGACATGTCCTTGCAATTCATTTATGTTTTGTGTATAATTGTTTATAGTATAAGTTAGTATTAAATAGTGTGATATATTTTATCTATGTATTTTTTAATGTACACTTATCTCATTGCTGGAACAAAATACCTGATGCCCCAAATTAAATGAGGAAGGATTTATTTAGCTCACAGTTTGTGGCCTTTTCAGTCCATAATCAGTTGGCTCCAAGGCAGAGTGGCACATGGCAGGGGTTAGCAGCTCATGGTGGTGGAAAACAGCAAAAGCAGCAAGAATAAAAAGGGAGACAAAGCAGAGAGGAAGCCTCTTTGCCTCCCTTACATTGTGTGCAAGCTATAGGTACCCACCCCAGAATGGGTGTAGCATTCACATTCATAATCTCAGCATTGAACCATGAGTCAGTCAAGAACTCTAGAAGCCTGCCCCCTGACTGAATGAGGCTTTGGAGAGACATCTCAACAAAAACCATAACACTTACCTTGTTTCCAAAATTGGGTGTTATAATTTAGACCGCTGTGAATTTTCTTCCTTGTCATCTTGTGGACATATTTTCATTTCTCTTAGGTAAATATCTAAGAATAAAATTTTAGGTCATAAATGACTATATGTTGAACTATAAAAACATCTACCAATGTCCAAAATTGTGCCACTTAATACTTTAAGGAGAAGTGTGTGAGAACTCCACATCTGTGCCAACATTTTGTATTGCCAGTCTTTTGTTATT